>CAJHNH020008462.1:177500-222500 GCA_905116865.2 Candidula unifasciata | reverse complement strand
TTACTTTTTTTTTTAATTCACTCCAAACAAAGGAAATCGCAGGATTTCCGGGAAAATCGAATATTCTAGTGGTGTTAGGATATTTATCAGCCCCGTAGGCCTCAGATACCGATTGAGCCTAACCCTAACTGTAACCATATCCCTAACTGTAACTCCTAACCCTAAAACCAAACCAAACCACCCTAGAATGTTTGACTTTCCCGAAAACTCCGGGATTTCCTTTGTTTGGGGTAAATAAAGAAAATAAAACACGCACGATGCACACATACACACACACACACACACACACACACACAAACGCGCGCTCGCACGTACGCACGCACGTACGTAGGCACACCACACCACACACAATCTTTATTGAGATAATTGTTCGTTATACATACAAACATACATACATACTAAGTTGCAAAAACTTAAGATCATACATGTTTTAATATCAATTTTCTACAAGCTAATTGTCTGTTTTATCTGATCATTACATTTAAATCATGCATAATGAATCATACTCTTATTTGCAAATCACATTGTACAATATAAGTAACTGTCACTTAAACATATCTCTCCCTTATACATAATATTTCCTACCTTTGTTAGACCTCCAAATTTCTGTCACATAAATTTTTGTAGGAAAAAAAGCACCGGAATTTTAAACGTTATTTATTCCTTTTTATCATATTTTCGAAATACATCGCTTGTCCCATGTCAGTAGGACTTCACAATCACTATTAAAAATAGCGGTATGGGTTTTGTGAACTGCTGTGGCGGTGAGGGTGAAGTTGGGGGAGAGTGTGGGTGGGAGGTTGGGGGGGGGGGGGGGGGGGGGTTGGGACTTGGAGACAGGGAATGGAATAGATATACTGCCCTGCTAACAAGCATGTCGTAAAAAGCAAGTAAGCCGTTTGCTTCACGCTCTGAACGTAGTGGGTTCGTTTCACGGCTTCGCCCTTAAGTTCACGAGTGCAATTTTCACTGAGATCTTTAGGGATCGCCGCCGGAGCAACGAAGTTCATGTTCTGCGGGGCGCTATCGGCAGGCAGCTAGCCGTTTTTTGCGGAGCGAGATCGAACCGTATGGTATAAAATCCGGTGCAATGAAGTCGATCCGCTCAAATTAAACCTTTAATCTTTATTCAATTAATGTATTTTCGGCTTTTGTTTATAAAAATTCTTGAAATTTCTTCGTTTCCCAAGTGATATCCTCTAGTTTTTGTTCACGGCCTTTCTCAAGCATCGAATTTCGCAGCTGGCTATTTTTCTTTGTGTTCTTTATTTAAAGTCCTACAGATGGAAATCAGCAGTCCTTAAAAACTTTCATATAATAATTTGCTTCATTTAGTAATATGTAGGACGGAACTAGTTTCCAAACATACTAAACAAAACACATAAACCGTCACACATTCACTGACATAATGGTCCTAAACTAAATAACACATTTGCAATGTAATTCAGACGTCAGTTATATTTAATGTGCGATATCATTGCATTCCACAAGTAATGCAAAATAAAATTACCCGTTGTACAAAATGTATTACAGAATAGTTTCATGTTCTGGTCCACTGCACACATGGCACGAGTGTATGTCTTAATTAGCTATCATCATCAATTAGCAAGTTTTTTAAAAAAGTCGTTCTCTCCACGGCACGCCTGAAAGTATCAATTTTTCTAGACAGCTCTCGAGCCCCATGTGCTTTCAATGCCAATGCATCTTCAATGTCTTCAATGAGGTCGACCTCCGCCTCGTTTTCCACAAACTGAACCCCCCATCGCCGTCCTTTCCAAGCAACCATTATCGATATCTTACAAATAAATTTATCTTACACAGCCTGCACGTTTGAAATTCCTGTGACACACACTATTATTTCTGAGTGAATTTATGTCTAAGTAAATTACAAGAATATATGTGGTGTATATGTACAGTTTAGGAATGTACTGGGCACATATTCTGTGTGACTTCTTCTCCTTCTGTTTGTTTTTCTTTACATTCACGGGCTTGACTTCTTCTCCTTCTGTTTGTTTTTCTTTACATTCACGGGCTGTAAACCCCTGTGGAAAGTTCAAGTTGTTCATCCACTTCTGGGCTTTAGTCCTGTTCCAGTACCTGAGTGTTACGTACTCATCCGTAACAAAAACTAACCTATTTGTATGCATACTGTTGGATGCACTCCGACTTTGAAGGAAGCTTCCAGTTAGTCGACTCTTACGACATGCTTTTGGGTAGACAGTGGGCCTATTCTTGTTTTCCCCACACTGGGACCCCAGAAGATCTGATGGCTGTATTGAAAAGACTTTACATAAACTAATAAAATTGTCGTTTAAGCACACCGTGTGACTGGCGTTGTCTCTGTAAATCAGGTATTACATAAACGGTATAACATTACTTTCCAAGACACATACCAGTGATACTGATTTTTTTTTTCAGTTGTAAAGGTAAAGGTAAAGTCGAGAGATGTGAACCAGCGTAATTGCACACGGTTATAAACCATAAATGCTCTGCCACCAGTACGGACAGCTAATAAGAATTGTTCGCCTATGTCGCCGTTCGCACGTAACTTTGTAACTACAGCAACGCTCCTCTATTTACCCCAGAGTGACAACTCTGTTACCCATTTCCTAGAGGCTGGGTGAACCCCGGGAGCCTCACAGTTTCGACCACCGAACGTGGGCTGCAGCGAGTGGCAGCTGGATTTGAAAGCGAGCCTTTTATCGACGGCGCTAACGTGGCCCCAAGTTGCACACGTATCATATGACTGAACTTAAATTTCAACGGCACAAACTGTATGTTTACATTTCCTGTGAAACACTGAATTACAATTATGAATTTAGGGTAAATTAACACTAACTGAACGTATGCAATAAGTATTTGAGTGACACTCTTCTTATATAATACTAAACTAAATCTTCATAGAACAACCTGTACGATTAATTCCTTAAAACGTGTGTAGGCTTTTGGAATTTATATTACATAAACACTCTAAACGAACTTTCATCAACACACACCAGTGTAACTATCCTTACTGCAATACACATTACATATGTTTGAAACTAAATTTGCATTGCACAAACTATGGCTAAATTCTCTGTTTCATTGCACAAACTGTGGCTGAACTGTCCCTTTCATTACACGAACTATGACTGAATTCTCTGTTTGGTTACAGAAACCATGGCTGAATTCTCTGTTTCATTGCACAGAATGTGACTAAATTCTCCGTTTCATTGCACAATCTATTGCTGAATTCGCTATTTCATTGCACATAGCTGCATTCTTCGCCACATATACTGCAAACGGCATGTGACTGGCGCTTCAGTTATCATTTATGTTTAATAAATACTCTAAGCATAATTTGTCCAGCACATACCTTCGTAACTGACTTTACTGTTCCACATATATCACATAGATGAAACTGAAATTACACTGCTCCAAATGTATGTCTGCACTCTCCATCACATAAGTGGTGCCTAGTTAAACTAAAATGAATGTATGTTACATAAACACTCAAAAAGAACGTTCTACAATCTGTATCAATGTAACTGTCTTTACTGTTACTCACATACCATTTGACTAATATTTAACTAATCTCCATTGCAAATACTGAATAACTGAATTCCTGGTCTGAAAAGTTGGTCGACTGTCTTTCATTAAATATCCCGCATTCAAGAACTTGCTCACTTTTCATTGTTTGCCGAAGATCGTCACAAATATGGAGCTTCAACTTGGAAATGATGTATTATATCATGTGACTTGTATGAGTCTAGCTGCAGGGTGTAGTTGAGCTTTCTTGTTACGATTGAAGCATTACGTCACTGCCGGAACCTGAACCAGTTCCACCTATAGCTTGACTGAGACCCTCTACCATCGTATTTAGGATGAAACTGATTGCAACGATGTATACGCTCTGAATGTTCTCGGTGTATCTGTCGCCCAGCGTCACTTTCACTGCTTCCAGAAATGGTTCTCTCATTTTCTGTGAATGGCAATTGACACGCAATGTTATAGTTTCATTTTACAAAGCAGTCAAACAGATTTAAATATATTCAAGTTTTGCTACATGATAGCAGGATTGACCCTTAGCCGGGCTAAACAAGGCAATACATACAAATGCCTGAACAAGTTAGTAAAAAAAAAAAAAACGAAAGATCCCTTTTCACGCCTTTAGGCGCATCGGGTATATGGGAACAGCACCCTTATTTTTTCAGACCATCGGCACTAGGTGTGTAATGTAGTCAGCATTACGCCGGCCGTCTCTACTTCCCCAGGACAGCCATTCTTGTACCCATTTTAGGCTGGGTCGACCTGCGACGCCCAGTACCATGAAAAAATCCTGAACGAGTTGAGCAAAGATATTTTGGGGCAGAAGTTGTTAAAATAAATATTATTATACAAAGGGTTAATATTATGTGCTTCTCTTCGTTTGTTGCACCCTATCTCGGGGACTCTATAGCAGTTCCTGGGAACTTTCAATATTAGGGGGTGGGAAAGGGGGGGGGGGGGGCTTAGTCGGTGGTAATTTGACATCTTAATGCTAAACTATTGGACTTTCCTGGAAACTCCCCAAGAAATCTCGGAGTTCCATGGATGTGAAATAAAAGAAAAGAACCCTGTCTGTGATAGAAGACAGCAGGAATATCACATTATCTTTAGAACGACCAAGGAACGTATGATGAATTGGATAATACTGAAAGAGTAAAAATTTAGTTAAGAAAGTGACGCGTTTCGATGACATGAGACGTGCCTGTGCTCCGGTAAAGTAACGTAAAGATCAATTTTCCCGCCTTTGGGCGCGTCAGGCAAATGGAAAGAGCACCAATATTTTTACAGACCATCGGCAATAGGTGGGTATTGTGGTCAGCATTACACCGGCCGTCTCTACTTTCCCAGGACATCCATCCTGGTACCCATTCTAGGCTGGGTCGTCCTGCGACGCCCCATACCATGATAGAAATCCACACAGCCAGCAGTGGGTTTCGATCGCGGTATGCTGGAATTACGAGTCAGACTCGCAACGCCCTAGCCACGGACGCCGCTTATGTGCTACAGTATACTTCTTAGTTCCTCATCCATAACGGAGCACAGGCCTAAAACTCCCTCGTCCCAAATCGCCCTACTTTTTCTATTGATCGCATCTAATCTCATGCCCCTCTCCTTCTACCCTTTTCATTCTCTAATTCTCCCCCATGTTTGTAGTTTTGTGTCTGCAGTTATCCGTTGACACTGTGGGTTCCAGTGCAATACGTTTTTTTTTAAACAAAGAACAACAACAACAAGAAAACTGACATAAAATGTTTCCGGTCTGAATCCCTGGAACTTGACATGTGATGCACCAACTCGGTGCAACAACTGCTGTACATATTCAAAGTTGTCGATGTGAACGATAGCGTCATCTAGCGTGGTCATCACCAGTGTTGCATGGTACTCCAGAGCCTCGTTGGATCTCAGCTCTTCATCGTTCCGGATGTCTTTGAATTTATGAAACATTGTCTGCAGAGTCTCGTCCACGTGGAAGAGTCTGTGGACAAAATGAGAAACGCATCACTTTCCTGTAGCAGGACCTTACAGAACGTTGCTCTCTCCATCACGTCACACGGGAAAGGTAATCCGTGCTTTGTCAATTTTGTTCCGCCCTGTGAACTTAAATACCAGTGATATTTCACTAGGAAATTTAAATCCACTGAACTCTGACTGTGACTTAACAGAATGTGGAAGCAGATTAAAGTGCACACAACACATTAATCGACGTTTCGGCCGGTTTTTTTTTTCTCGACATGAATTAACAACACGACAATAACATAGGGGAGAGTACTCCAACAACCATGTGGTCACGTGAGAAACCATAAAAAGTGATGGTAAATGAATAAAATAAAGTAGAATAAAATAACGGAAAATTAAAAAATAGTCATAAAAGTAACAGTGATGATTATATAATAAAGTAAAGTAAAAGTAAAGGACCCTTTAGGCGTATAGGGCATATAGGACTAGACCTATATTTTTATAATCGGCACAAGATGGGTGATGTGGTCAGCATCACACTGGACAGATAATAAAAGCAGGAATAAAAGACTGTAGAACTAAAAATGTTAATGATTCATAACTGGAACTAAAAAGACATAGAGTAAAATAATAATTCGAAATAAAATTAAGTAAGCATTAAAAATAATAAAATTAAATTAGAAATAATGTGGCAATAATAAAACTTTCCAATGGGAGAAACAGTGTTTTCTTCACCTTCTGCCTTACATCTCTCGTAGGAGCATACGCCCTCGACCAGTTGAGACCGAGGTCTGAATCTGGTTTGGTGCCAGAAGACAGTTTCGTGAAAGAATTTATGATAACTTTCAAAACAATAATATAACATTAGTACTGATCATCTGAGCCAGATTTATTAAGTGTGTTATGACGAACAAAAAAAGTAGAAAACATTTAACGCTAGGAAGGCGGTTCAGAAGAAAAAATGATTCACACATGGCGTGTTGTTTGGGACTCAAAGAGTTCAAGACTTGCTCATGGTCAATGAGAATGTTCAGCTGGTTGTCTACGTCATGAAACACACCTTAGTCTCATTCTATCGCCTCTTACGACATGCATGGTATGTTTTACTGGTGATATTTGTCGCGTCGTTTGCAGATGACAATCGGTGCACGAGTACGCCGGTACACGTATAACATGACCTATCCACACCAGCGTTGCGAGTCTGACCCCTAATTCCAGCGTACCGCGATTGGAACACACAGCTGGCTGCGTGGATTTTTATCGTGGTATTGGGCGTCGCAGGTCGACCCAGCCTAAAATGGGTACCAGGATGGATGTCCTGGGGAAATAAAGACGGCCAGCGTAATGCTGACCACATTACCCACCTAGTGCCGATGGTCTGTAAAAATATGGGCGCTCTTCCCATATGCTCGATACGCCTAAAAAGCGTGAAAATGGATCTTCACTTTTTTTTTCTATCCACACATTTTCGTAGTCATCCAGAAACAGGATCCCACACAGAAGTCTTGCTGACTTAGACAGGACCGATACTTTCTTCAAAGAGGGAAGACAATGAATTAACCGTCTGCACGCAAAAAGTTAGATTTGTAAAACGGACGTGCATCAGTCAAGACCTGGAACAAGACAAAAGTCCACAAGTGGAAGAAAAGTCCGGACTTTCCGCCAGAGTTTACCGCGTATGAACGCGAGGAAGAGGAAGCAAGTCTTAGTACATTCAGTCCTCAAATGGGAGCTGCCTGATCTCGTGGCATGGTGTCCGCCTCTAGTGCTAGAGGTTCCGGGTTCAATCCCCGGTAAGGGCTATGATTTTTTTCACGTGGACTTGAAGTAATTCACCCTGGTCTCTGAGTAGTAAGCATTGCTGCGCACGTGAAAATCCCTTGGCAGTTAAAAATCGAAGAGTGGCTTAACGGCGCTGCCTGGTCAAAATTTGGAGTTAAAAATCTACCCAAAGTATTTCACGATCCTCGACGGTGCTACAGAGCCTGTGCACTATGCAGAGCTTCTTCGGACTCAGACTTAAGTTAAAGGAAAAACTGAGCATTTATGGGTTACTACGTGTGTGCCATGATGTTGATCAGTTGTTCAAACCCCAAACCTCAGCCCTCAAATGATAACGACGTGATAGAATAATATCATGTAGAGACGAAAGCCAGAGAGTAAAGTTAAATAAGGTGCAGAGGACATAGGGAGAGCTGTATGCGATAGCGAATAAAAGAAGACTTGCCGGGAGTTGGTTGAGTATGCTCCAATGCGAGTTAGAAAAACAGAGACAAGAGGACGAATATTATCAAGGAACTATGTGTGACGAAAACAAACATGTTCATCGTTAAGTCAGGTCACACAAGCCTGAGAAATGTCAATTTATATTTCACTAACGAATAGTTAGCAGCTGTACTGCCAACCTGGTTGTCTTGACTTTGAATCATTAGGGTGCAGATTTAATTGTTAAAAAAATATATCCTGGCTCTTAGCTTGTAAAGTAAAAGAAGAGTAAGTAAAGATCCCTTTTTACGTCTTCGGGCGCATCGGGCATATGGGAAGAGCACCAATATTTTTACAGACCAATCGGAACTAGTTGGGTAATGTGGTCATCATTACGCCTGCCGTCTTTACTTTCCCAGGACAGGCATCCGGGTACCCATTTTTAGATTGGGTCGACCCGCGCCGCCCCGTACCATGATACAAATCCACGCAGCCAGCAATGGGTTTCGATCGTGGTACGCTGGAATTACGAGTCGGACTCGCAACGCCTAAGCCACAGACGTTGCTGGCTCTTAGGCTGACCCAGCCTAAAATAGGTGCCACTAATTTCCTGGAAGCATAAGTCGTCGGCGTAGTATAGACCACATCAGCCATCTTGACTGCCCTGGTTTATGCAAATATGACTCTAGTAGCAGATGTCCCTTACGTTTTATCTGCTTTTATCAAGTTCACTTGTGTTTGTTTGTCGGGTAAAAACGTTGTGTTTGATTTTTCTTTTAAACTGATAGTATATATAGAGCTGACATCGCGCGAGCGCACACACACATACACACATAAACAAAATACACACCCATGCGCACACAAAGCCACTGTGTTGAAAGCTATGCAGTAGGGTGCCAAAATTATTTCGACCAGTTTTTATTTGTTTTTATTTGAGGGAATTAATATATTTTCCCAGGAATTATTCCTCCCTCCACGTTCATAACATTGGCTTTGGTGTCAACACTATTTACTGATAGGCTAACAAAACTTAGTTCTGCATATAAATAATTTGATCAATGATATGTGCCTTGACAAATATTCAGGAAAAAACACACATTTAAATTGCTAAATTTTTATAGTGCAAAAAATATGATATGTTTGTATGTACAGTATACTCTCCTGATTACTTTTTGTAATTATTTAACACTATGAAGACCTCCCTTCTAGGATGCAATGTTTTTGGTTATTTTGAAGCCCCACTCTGGCTGTTGCCAGGGGCCTTATTATATAACAAAGATAGAACTGGGTTTTCACGATCTCTACACAGTTATCCTTAACTGCATGGTGGAACTTTGTGTTGGCGGGTGTTTATCGCTCTGTGTGATGTCCTGGTGAAGGGAGACCTACTTACTTACCTACTTTTGTAACCGCTTTGGATGTAAAGTAGTAAAGAACTCTTTTACACGCCTTCAGACGTATTAGACATATAGCCCTAGACCTATATTTTCTATACCAATCGACACTTGATAAGTGATGAGATCAACATCGCCTTTACTTCCTAGCTGTGCACCTGGTACCCACTCAAGGCTGGGTCGACCTGGGAGTCAAAGTCGTTTTTGAAGAAAGGCCGGTTCCACGAGGACCCAACCCAACGACCCTTCGATATGCAATCTGCTTTGTGATGCCCCAGTATAACTGTGCTATACGGCTATACGCTTGAACGGAGTTTCCAGGATTTGCAAATGAAAATCTGGAAGGGACACCCACCCAAAGAGTGGGTACATCTGGAGGGAAAGCTGACTGTGTCTGTCATACCATAAGGCACTACTAACGGAAGAATCTATCGAGTAAACGAAAAAAATAGGGCGCTTCCATGGATGGTGGGTTTAGTTGCCTACAGGGCGAATTTATTTCCGAGAACATTTGTTGTTAGCTATTTAAGACTAATTTGATTTGAAAGCGCAGGACAGTTACTATTCCTTACATGGTAGTGATTCAAACTAGGGCTGTACCGAATAGTGATTTTCACTATTCGGCCGAATACGAATACGAATAGTGTAACATCATCATCAGGTAACTTGCCGACTGGCGTGTGCGATCATGCCTCTCCACAATCTGCTATCTCTTGCAGCATGTATCAGTTGGTGTGCTGAGACACCTCCATGCCTTGCAATAAGACTGTCAAGAATCTTCTATCGTTGTCTTCCTCTATCCCTCCTTCCACAGATCTTTCCAGTGGTCACCACATGTTCCATTTTCCCTCTTCTCATAACATGGCTGAAAAATGACGACTGTCTCCTTCTGATGTCTGTGATTAGTTGTCTTCGGGCTCCCGCCTCTTTCAAAACCATCGTTCGCTCGGCCGTTTGTTCCATGTAATTTAACTCTTTCAGTCCCAGGGGGTTTAGCATCAGAGGCCCAAGGGGTAGTCAAAAGAGATGTAAATCGCCGCATCTTGCGTTTATTGGGCCTCTAGGCAGGAACCTATGAACGTATGATGCGTTCCTTGGGACTCTAAGAGTTAAAAGCACCTTCATATTCTCGTTAGCAATATCTTCAGATTTAATTTTGGCGAAAAAGCAAAAACAATGCATGATCTCTCTCTTTCTCTCTCTCTCTCTCTCTCTCTCTCTCTCTCTCTCTCTCTCTTTCTCTCTCTCTCTCTCACACACACAGACACACACACCACACGCACACACACAGACACACACTGCGGTTGGCATTTTATGCAGTTTGTACCATGCAACCGTGTCGCAGTTTCCCCCGCTACGACAGACTAAGGCAACAGCAACTATTGTGTTAATGAGAGAGTTATTTCAGTCCATCACAGTGTATGCAGGAACGGGATTAAGGGAACCACTATTCGTATTCGGTCCGACCGCAACTATTCGGCCGAATACCGAATAGTTATTAGGTCCACTATTCGGCCCCGAAGCGAATACGAAGCGAATATTCGGTACAACCCTAATTCAAACACATATTCGCCGGTCAATAGGCAAGATTGCTAATTGTTGAGTTGAGGCGACTTTGGTAGTAAAACGTCAAGTGATGTTGTGCAGTGGTTATGTAGGGTTTAACCCTATGGGGAGGACTGGACCGATCGATCAGCCCAACAGCAAAATAGCCAAAAAGACAACTGGGCCGATCTGTCGACATAGTAATAAAAGCATTGAGATTGGATGGCTGGTCTTCATACCAGCCAGTCAGATTACTTCTTGTATTTCTTGCACATGTGGGCTGTTTTATGGCGCCTTTCCTTAAAGTTTCTTGCATACTGTAATTTTTCACTGATTTTTGTTTGCTAGTTTTTTTTGTGGGGGGTGGGGGGGGGGGGGGGGTGGGGGTGTTACCTGTAGCCAAGAATGGTGAAAAGGACAACTGCGTCATAGCAACCAAAATATAGCATAAGGTAGGGAAAAAAGTAATTTTTTAATAATAATTTGTTTGTGTGCGAAAAAAAAAGGAGAATCCCTCCCGTCTTCTTTGGCACTGAACTCCAAATAAGATTTCGCCTCCAAAGGGTTGAGAGAGGCTCACTAGCTGAAAGAAATTAATCTTTCTCTCCCCCTACCCTCTCTCTCTCTTTAATTATGTCATATCTTTTTCTTCTTTTGCTTCTGCTTCTTCTGCTACTTCTTGTTCTTGTTCTTGTTCTTCTTCTTCTTCATCATAATCATAATCATCAGCAGCATTCCGAGCCTTTGAGGTTCATTGCTGCAGATATCACCCGCCTCCATTTAGCTCTCAGTCTGGCCTTCTCCTTTCAGTATATTACCCGACATTCCTTACGTCCTTCTTACGACGTAATTTTTTTGTTATTTGAAGCCCCACTCTGGCTTTTGCAGGGGCCGCAATATAGGCAGGCCATCAATATGGCCAATTGTCTGAACTCGGTTTCTGGGACTTCTCCACGGTGATCCTCATCCGCATGGTGGCACTTTGTGTCATCGGATGTTTATCGCTTGTGTGATGTCCTGGTGGGGTAGAAAGTCAGCCAGTCAGTCTGTTTTCAGTTGGTGACACTAAATGTTTGTAGGTCTGTCTGGATATTACCTCTCCGATGTCTTCTTGGTCGGCCTCGTGGTCTACGACATTTCAGCTCCCTCGTGTTTACAGTTTTTAACTCTCTGTCATCTGACATTCTCTCATTATACCCCAACCATTTCAGTTAATTAGCTCTTATGATGCCAGTGCTCAGTGGTGATTTAAACAGATTATGAATTTCGTTGTTGTGCCTTACTCTCCATTTCCCGCTGTTTTCATCTTTGATGGGTCCAATGAATCCTCGTAAGACTCTGCTTTTGAAATTTTCTAATAAGACTTCATCTCTTTTTGTTGTGCTCCAAGTTTCAGAGCCATTTAAAATAACTGGCTTTATCAACGTTCTGTATATATACATGAGCAGATGTTGAAGGGGATAGTATATTTTCCCCACTGACTGTATTGTAGATTGCATTTCTTCTCTCAGTATATTGGAGCAGTTGAAGTTTGCACTCAAGTATTTCTTCTCTCAGTATGTTGGAGCAGTTAAAGTTTGCACCCACGTATTTCTTCTCTCAGTTTGTTGGAGCAGTTGAATTTTTCACCTAAGTCCTTATGGCCGGAGTTTATATCCTTTCTCTGTCTTATTACTATCGTGTATTCTGTCTTATCTTGACAGATCTTGATCTGTCGACATAGTAATAAAAGCATTGAGATTGGATGGCTGGTCTTCATACCAGCCAGTCAGATTACTTCTTGTATTTCTTGCACATGTGGGCTGTTTTATGGCGCCTTTCCTTAAAGTTTCTTGCATACTGTAATTTTTCACTGATTTTTGTTTGCTAGTTTTTTTTTTTGTGGGGGGTGGGGGGGGTGGGGGGGGGGTGGGGGGGGGGTGTTACCTGTATTGGTGAAAAGGACAACTGCGTCATAGCAACCCAAAATATAGCATAAGGTAGGGAAAAAAGTAATTTTTTAATAATAATTTGTTTGTGACGACGTAATTTTTTTGTTATTTGAAGCCCCACTCTGGCTTTTGCAGGGGCCGCAATATAGGCAGGCCATCAATATGGCCAATTGTCTGAACTCGGTTTCTGGGACTTCTCCACGGTGATCCTCATCCGCATGGTGGCACTTTGTGTCATCGGATGTTTATCGCTTGTGTGATGTCCTGGTGGGGTAGAAAGTCAGCCAGTCAGTCTGTTTTCAGTTGGTGACACTAAATGTTTGTAGGTCTGTCTGGATATTACCTCTCCGATGTCTTCTTGGTCGGCCTCGTGGTCTACGACATTTCAGCTCCCTCGTGTTTACAGTTTTTAACTCTCTGTCATCTGACATTCTCTCATTATACCCCAACCATTTCAGTTAATTAGCTCTTATGATGCCAGTGCTCAGTGGTGATTTAAACAGATTATGAATTTCGTTGTTGTGCCTTACTCTCCATTTCCCGCTGTTTTCATCTTTGATGGGTCCAATGAATCCTCGTAAGACTCTGCTTTTGAAATTTTCTAATAAGACTTCATCTCTTTTTGTTGTGCTCCAAGTTTCGGAGCCATTTAAAATAACTGGCTTTATCAACGTTCTGTATATATACATGAGCAGATGTTGAAGGGGATAGTATATTTTCCCCACTGACTGTATTGTAGATTGCATTTCTTCTCTCAGTATATTGGAGCAGTTGAAGTTTGCACTCAAGTATTTCTTCTCTCAGTATGTTGGAGCAGTTAAAGTTTGCACCCACGTATTTCTTCTCTCAGTTTGTTGGAGCAGTTGAATTTTTCACCTAAGTCCTTATGGCCGGAGTTTATATCCTTTCTCTGTCTTATTACTATCGTGTATTCTGTCTTATCTTGACAGATAACTAGTCCCATTTTGTGAGCTGCTCATTTTTTAAAGAGAGTAAATCTTTTTAAGTTTCTAGTTCATTTTCTCCAACGATATCAAAGTATCTGCATAAACAAGTATTCTTGTAGTTTCTCCTATTGTACACTCTTCTGTTAATTTGCAATATTTATTGTTTATAAGCCGTGTTATGACATATAGTACTTCAAAATCAGGCTTTCCAATATTTGGTACGCATGTTAATATCCCTTCCTGTGGATAAATATTCAGTTGAGTTTCCCAATTTAACAATTCAGCAAAGTATTCCTTCCATCTGTTACATATTTCTTCATTATAATATATCATGCTCCCATTGTGATCTATTTAAGCTTCTACAAAAATCAAATCTACATTTTGCTTATCAAAACTAGTGCTCAAAATATCCACCTCCAGCTGCAACAAACGCTTGAATGCGTCTGAGAAAAAAAAAAAGTTTATTCATTATCGACATTGATGGTCTGTTTTCCTTTAAAGTCCGCACACGGTATATGTGTAACCAGTGTGTACAATCTATGAACAGAGTCTTCATCTTCATTTTGTTTACGACCTAGGCAAACTCTAATTCTGTGTGGTACGTGTCTTATACCTTGAGACCAAAGATATTTGTTGAGACGAATATCAATACGCACATCAGAGGTGCCCATCATTTTTTTTTTTTTGCAAACTTGCGTATTTCTTTAATGGCACGTGGAGCCCTCTTTTTAAAGCCAATGCGAAAGACCCTTTTATGCATGTGAATTGTACACTCTTTGATAATGTCCTCATTGGTAACTGCTTTCTTCTTCTCACGCTGTCTTCGGGGAGGAGCCACGTTCTTCCTTTTGTTTGGAGTATTCGAGAGAGTGACACTGTTTCCGGTTCGGTCAGTTCGTACGCTTCAAGTCAGATCCGCCATGTTCTAGTTGCCATATTTATGAAGCTTGGGTCTAGCTCACACTCCGTTTCGGCTGAGGCCTTTCCGACTCTTAACAGTGCCGGACATGTTGCAGAAGGTATGAGAGTCCGCCTAAACTACGTCCTGTTTGGAAATTTCGTTTCGCAACATATTTTCTTTTTCGAAGAAATTGTATCGCAGTTGTATCAATGAATGAAAGCCATTTTGAAGCAGACAAATTATAAATCGGGCAACTGTGGTACAGCGCCACCTACAGCCCAAGAAACACATTGTGATGAGAAATACGGGGTTAATATAACGGTATAAAATTTTTTTCGGGGGGGGGGGGGGGGGTGTGGGTCGTGTATACTGTTTGTGTTGAACTCATTCAAAGCTAAGCGTTCATTGATTATAATCTCCCCAAAATAGAACATGTAGTAGATACGTAAGATACGAGTTCTGCTTCAGCTACTGCTGCTTTACACTCCTCGTCCACCAACTCTCTGCTTCTTCTTCTTTACCTTCATCCTTGTCATCAACATCCCTGTCATCGGTGTCGTCATCATCATGATAATCATCACCTTTTTCATCGTTTGCCTTCAAATGGTTTGTTGGCACGCTGCGGTTGGGTTTACATCCAGGCTGCAATGCCTGCAAAAATCGACCCTACGTATCCGATTTTAGCAAAACCATAATTTTTACCAGCTTGTTAACAGGCGGTGGGTGAATTCTCCTTACTCTCATCCAAAAGTGAAGCCAGAACCCACACGAGAGCCCAAATTATAAAGAGTACAAAACATTTCTGGATAGACGAAAGAAAGGCTCCTGACAATCACGAGACTCCTGTAGTGCTTGCTCCGTGTTCAATACATTGCATAATATCCCACCCACAGCTCGACACTCTAGAACTAGGCAATTATTATGTTTCTATTTCTATGGACCCTCAAACCATGAAGAATTATCCTCTAAGGTTAATTAATTATATATCTCTACGATTGTCCATTAGCCCTTATGAGTTTTTATGGTGGGGGGGGGGGGGGGCAAGGGAGGTGGGGGAGGGATGGGTTGTGCAAGCTTCAAGGGTGCGGTTTCCCTGATAACCAGTACAGGCCAGGCTGGTCCCATGTTCAAACTGCCGTAAGCCCTCTGAAACTGCGCGGTCAACACCAGGCGTCAAGCTGTAGAACATCATTGAGAACTCTGGTTAACATGGATAATATAGTCTCATCCGGCGTTCTTCGACCTTTCTATGCCCTAGGATGGAGGCGGGGGGCTAGAAAAATTATGTCGAAGCTTTGAAAAAAAAAATGAAAATTACGAAATGGTGCAGAGAACACAAGAAAGCAGGCAGAGAACTGACCCACAGATGGCATTCGGTAGTAGGGTACTTCGCTTGTTCAATCGGTACTATAAGATTGTCGCGCACAGCGTCTCAGTCACTAAGCAACAATGCAGTGCCCAAATCCTATTGTCGCTGTGTCACTGGGCGGACATTTTCGGCGAGCCGCTAGAGGATTTTTGCAGGTTGGTGGGTAAGCAATGTTAGGAAGAACCCCACAGGGAAGCATGCCCAGCAGGAACCCACCATAGAAAGGTCCTACGTCGACGATTGTTCCGTCCATCATCTTTCTAGACAATCTCGGAAGGTGGGCCGACCTGATCCCCTGCTGCACTTTATTGGACGTTCGGACAGTGAAAAGACAAAATGGTCACTTTGCCACTGGTATTGTGAGATAATGTGTTATATATTGTCAGTGCCGTAGCAAATTAGCCGACAGCCTTTACGATCAGAGTAACAAGCTTACGGTTAATTCATCAAACAGATGTTAGACTTTGGCAATTGGCAGAGAGACAATGGCAGACATTTATCGGTCAATTTAGCTTTTAGGAATGAGAAGCTCTTTCCACTAGCAGCTCGAACCGGTCTACCGAGGCCCATCCCCCACGACATTCTGTTGCGTCCACAGCCAGCTAGAAACACTTTCAGACGCTTCGCCCAATTCTTTTTGTGCCCATTTACGCTAATTTCTTCGTAAGCCCAGCTGATTCAGTACATTGTATCTGGAGGCGGAGATCAGCCCTCTTGCGTCTACCTCGACGGTGCAGACTCTTGCTGTGTACACCGTATCCTAGCCACTAGACCACAGTACTTTTACAGCTTGTATAGGTAGATAGCAATCTCAACAAAATAGTGCAGAAGGGTGTGATCAGGGCATCTGGCTGACACTTAACACTCGTTGGTGTCAAGCACTAAGTTCTTCAGAAATCCTAAACTACATCTACTGGCTTAGAAACTCACCCATACTGGCATCAGTTTACCTTTTCACTATAGTTTTAACCTACTCCTCTTATTTGCTAGAATTTCAGGAGCCACTGTGGGGTAGTAGCTAGACCCGCCCCTGCGGATCAGATAGTCGCGGATTCAGATCCTAACGGAGCCGAAGTATTTTCAAAAATGACCTTAGCTCCTAGGTCGACACAGGTTTGAGTGAATACTAGGTAAAGTCATGGGAAGTAAAGGTGGTCGGAGTGGTGTTAATGACATCACTCACCGTGTGCCGATTGGTGTATGAAATATAGTTCTAGCTCTATATGCCCAATACACCTAAAAAGTTCTTTTTACTAGAAGCTGAGTTCTTGTTAGGATCTCTAAAATTTAGTTAACTATATTATCAATTTATGTTAATTAATGTGTGTGTGTGTGTGTGTGTGTGTGTGTGTGTGGGAGAGAGAGAGTGACAGAGAGAGAGAGAGAGAGAGAGAGAGAGAGAGAGAGAGAGAGAGAGAGAGAGAGAGAGAGAGAGAGAGAGAGCTGTCATGCTGTATTGTCATGCTGTTATTCATGAAAACTTCATGAATTCATGTCCGAAAGATCATTAGGAACTCAAAGCATACCTGTTAGCTAATAAAGATGTGTTTAAGCAATACATCTATTGCATAAAACACGAGTATACAAACATTCTCCCCTACCACTTTCAAAGCCTTACCTGACAAACATCTCCACTCCTGTCTCCTCCATTCTCCTCTTGATCCCCTTCCAGGATTGCTTCATTGAGAACACCTGCCTCTGTGAAAGCCCCAGCGCCTCGTTGTGAGGCTGAGCAATATTAGAGAACTGTCCGTTACAGTTGGGATCGATCTTTCCGTTGGAATCAGGCGCTGCCTTTGGCTTGACATTTCCAGCTTTGGTGTTGAGGCAGCCCATTGCGGGACACACATGAGAAAATAGGACACCGAGTGCAACCAACACCGAGTGTTACCCACACTACGTTCATGCGATAGTTTCAAGTTACACCATGTCTGTATATCCCCACAATGAAAAGAGTCAGTCATGTGCATAACCGTTGGAGATGCACCCTGAAACCACCCGCGTGTTAAATCCGCAGAAACACGTTACAGTATGCTTCAGATCACATACAAGTTCTCTAATAAACTTAAAACCTACTGGATACTGTTTCTTAACATACTGGTATTCTGAATGAAAAACAATTACCATACGTTTCAATTTAAAATTGTTATAATCAACGAAAAGAATCGGACACACAATTTTTATCAGACAAACAAACAAACAAACAAACAAAAACCACAGAACTTAATAAAATCTTGTGAAAAGAATCACATATTAGCACGCAACTGTTAATACATAAACTGATTTCCGTACGAACAAGTTGTTTCTTTTCGTTTTTCTATGTCTGTATATTCCTACAGGTCGGCTCTGTGGCTAAGTCGGTGCGAACGCTTCGTAATACCGGGATGCCGGGTTCGATTCCAACTGCAGGCCATGCGCCTTGCGTTGGTTTCGACAGTGGTATCAAAAAAGCCAACCGTCCAGAAAGCAATGGCAAACTACTGGACGTAATTTTGTATAGAAAACCCACACAACAGCCAGGAGCTGTTGGGGTTGGTTCTGCAACGTCCTGTAAAGGATACGCAACTAACCTATATTCCTACAGTGAAACCGATAAAGCAGAAACACAACACAATCGCTAAATATGTACCATGAGTCTTCAGTAACGGTAGATCCATGGAATCATCGCAATGCATTACACAGACTAAACAACATCTCTCTGATAAAAATGTTAGGAGAAATCGTGGTATATGCCGCACTGTTATCCTAAATAAAAAAAAAATATTTTATTGTGTGTGTGTTTTTTTTTTTTAATGTTAAAATTACAATCGAAATATTGCGTCCACAACACGACCATAACGGACACCCATTTTTTTTTTTTTAACGTATCCAGAAGCCGTGAGTTGTAAACCCTTTGGCTCGGTACTATGGATATCGCAACTCTTCGGCATTGATTCCATTATAGGTACCGTTAATCTGGGAGAAATGTTGCTTTTCTGCCTACCCCCGGGAGTGAACCCGGACCACAAGGAGTTCGTCACCCGGCCGCCGCGAAAGTCAGGTTTAACCAACTTCGCTAGAGAGCCGGGCTAAAGGACACTAATAAAAGATAAGAGTGCAAATTATCATCTGATCAATCAGCAGGTTTCTGAAAACAATTTTTTATAGAACGTCACCGTAGTCACTGGATGCCTGAAAGACTCTCTTCCTCTTGCTAGTTCTCCGGTCCTTTATGAATTCATAGGCAATACATTTTTAATGTCTTGTATTCACTTCCGTGGAGGGCTGCCTCTGCTTCGTTTTCCGGAAACTGTATGGCTACGAGTACATTGTCACTATGTGATGTCCTCTATCATTTCCCAAATGCTTGGAATCCACTGGGGCACAGCATGCTTCGTTAGCTGACCCACTGAATTTTATAGATATCTGAGATTATTAAACGGTAGTCGGTTATAGTTTTTTGTGGCTTGTAATACTGTGCAAGCATCCGTCACTATAACCAACCCCTTTCCGCCTCAGGTTACAGGGACACTGTTGCCATAAATGTTTGAGAATGAGCAGGTACAATGCACAGGAGCTTTCGATCATCAGTAATCTTTATGCCTGGTGGCACATGAGGCTTCAGAGAGACCTTTCCATACCTTCCTGTCCTGTGCGATCTTTAGTGCAGTTTTCCATGTCAGAGATGCAGCACTCAGTTCACTTTCTATCGTTCGTCTAAATGTTGTTTTTGTGCGCGTCTTCTTTCTTTTTCACTCTGATGTCTGTGAGAGCAGTTTGGCAGGTATATCACGATTAGTTCTCATTATGTGGCCAAGCCATTTCCATCATCTTTTGGTTATCATACTGTCTGTTTATTGGTTTGTAACTTGAAGTATTTAAGTGTTTAGGATTGTATCTGGCAAGAAAATGTTAATAATTCTACTTAGTCATGCGTGGTTAACGGCGGATAGCTTGTGTGCATCCTTTTTGGTCATTCTCCAGCATTCTGTTTCATAAAGAAGAACTGGTAAAATGATTCTCTTCTACAGTCGGAGTATTGTTCCTCTGAAGTGACTGTAAGATTTCCAGATTTGCCTCATCCTTACAAAAACGGCTCCAGCATTTTCAGTACTGATTGTATGTCTTCCTCTGTCCCTCCCATTAGGGACACCACACTGCCAAGACAAGTGTACTATTCTAAATTGTCAAGTGGTCTTGTGACATGGTGTCCGCCTCGAGTGCAAGAGGTTCCGGATTCAAACCGGTAAGGGCTGGGATTTTTTCACGTGAACTTGGACTTCTAGTAATCCCCTCTGGCCTCTGGGTAGTCAGACTGGACGCCCGTGTGCATTGTTGTGTATGTAAAAAAAAAAAACCATTGAAGTTGTAAATCGTAAAGAGTAGCCTAAAGGCGCCACCCGGGCAAAATTTTGCAGTTGAAAATCTACCCAAAGTTTTTCAGTATCCTCGTCGGTGCTACAGAGCCTGTGCACTCTGCTAAGCTTCTTAGTACTCAGACTTTAGCTGGAAGAAGAACGAAGCACTTATTGGTTACTAACCGTGTGCCATTAAGTTGATCGGTTGTTCAAACCTTAAAACTCACTACAAATTTCGTCGCGTTGTCTTTTTCTCCTAATAGGTTGACATTGCAGCGTGCTGTGTATCTTAGCTTGTGTATTGCTTTCTTGAGTGTCAGTCGTATTAGCGCAAGTATCAGGTGGTGCTCCCCTTTTGACACCCACATCCATTTGGAACTCACGCCATTTTCTATTCACAATGAAATGGTCTATCTGGTTCACATCTCTTCCATGGGGATATATCGATGTAAGCTTGGGTATGTTCTTGTGAGGAAACAGTGTTTCTCCTATAACAAGTCCTTTCAGAAGTAGTGCAGTCTTTTTCCGTTGTCATTAATTGTACCACACCCTTGATTTCCCAAAGACAGTTCTCTATTCAAGTTTTTTACAAAACGTTTGCATTGAAATCTCCCATGATGCTTAGAATTTTACAGACTGGTGCTTCATCTACTACCTCCTACAATCTCCTAAGGAATGTTTCTTAACTTTGTCTTCATTTTCATTAGTCGGTGCGTAGCATTGGATGATTGTAAGTTAGGCATGTTTCCCATTGAATCGTGCTGTCATAATTCTTCCGTTGATTGCATGCCACTCTATGGTATGTTTGTGTATACCTTTCTTTAAAATGAGGGCCTGCAAAATGTAGGTTATCGTATTTACCACGAAAAATTCAGTCCATACAATGAGAAATCGACAACTCAAGGGAGACTAATGCTTGAGATGACTACCTGAGAGTAAGATGCCTATGATATGCGCTTTTTTTTTTCTTTTTTAGTATTCAGAGGCCATGAGTTGTTAGCCCTTAGGCTCGGTATTATGGACATCGCAACCCTTCGGCCTTGATTCCATTGTAAATACCGTAAATCTGGGAGAAATGTGGCTTTTCTGCCTGCCCCCGGAAGTGAACCTGGACCACAAGGAGTTCGTCACCCAGTCACCGCGCAGTCCGGTTTAGCCAACTATGCTAAAGAGCCGGGCATGATGATACGCGTTCAATGTAATGTTTGGAAAAGTTCTCTGTACTCAGTTAACTGTAAGCATGTTGACTATTTGCTTTGAACCTTTCATGATTATTAACAGCTTACATGCAAACTTCAACAACTCATGCCGAACAGTTACTAAGTTACATATTTTTACAGTTGGGCACGACTTGTTGAACGGATTATAGTTCCTGCTTAGCACTGATTATATTTTTTTAAACGAACTCTTGCTTTTTTTGGTCTTTTTGAATATGTGTTAATGAGGATTTAATGTTAAACGATTGTCACTGCAAGGCCGACTCTCATATCAATGTGAATTCAACGCAAACCGGCTTCCGATCAAATCGCCTGCAGTTATTCGAAGTAGATATGTCCTACATCTGTAGGTGATTCATGGCTGCAGGACTTCAGTTTGTAAATCAGCCCCTGAAGTACGAGATTCCTACATGCACAAATCTCGATAAGCCACGTTTAACCGCTAAGTTCATAGTTCACGAGGTCGCTCCCTGGATGGATGCTGGAGGACTTCATCGCCGGTCGGGACAGTATTTGGGTCCGTCTCCTTTGATCGCATCAACACTGCCAGTGTCATTTTCAGAGCAACTTGGTGGCGAGAAATGCTGAGTCGTTTTTGATGGCACACACAACCTAGTCACAATTATAACCTAAAGCTGCCCCTTCGGGAATGCTGGTTGAAAGTTACGAATTCTTTTCTTTTTTTCTTTTCTTCGCAAAGCAAGCCAAGCAAAACCGCAATGTTATTCAACAGCACTTCCGATTGTTACAAAGTAACCCGAAGTCCGGATTGAGCGGAAATTTCTTTTATTTTAGAAGTATAAGATTAAGTGTAGAATCCCTTAGCCACGGACGGCAACAAAACTCGGTTTAAGTAAATAACAGAGCACAATAAAATATTACCTACTCAGATAAAACGCAAATCAAATGCATTGTCTATTGGTTAGAATATGCAGGGAATATAAGCACAACGGCTAGATAGACAGATATACATGCAAGTGGATCAATAACAGAGACACGACTTAATTTATCTGTGATAAATAATTACATAACAGAGACGGTAATATTTCACCGCGCTTACTAAAAGAGGCGGGAACTCTATTTTAGCTGCAATAATTATACATGACGTTTATTAGTTTCCCGCGGGTTTTGATGAGGGTTGTTAAATAACAGACCGTGTATTGGGCATAGTGGACACAGTAAATCTTGACAATCAATGTCAATAACGAGAGTGAGAAATATTAGAGGTACCAAAGTACTGAAATGGGAGCGTTCGTTGCACAGTGAGTGACTAGACGTTTTGTTGTCTACCGGACAGGGGAGCTAGAAACTGGTAGCTCGTGTATATTAAGGTTCGACCCACCCCCCCCCCCTTCCTAAAAAAAACACACACGCCCAAACCTCGTATGCAGTTTAGGCACCACCCTAATGGTGGGGGTGGGGAGGGGGGTGGTGGTGTTGGCCTCCTCAGAAAGTTTGAATGGGGACTAACTGCCCCTCCCCAGCCAGGTATATTGTATAGTGAGTTTCCGATGAAGGCTTAATAGCCGCAACGTTCACGTTTTGTTTGTATTTGTTATTTTGTTTAGCTTGCTAATATATTTTTCGTTCGGTTTTATATCTTTTCTTAACATAAATATATATTGTATAGACTTTCTCTCTCCAAGTACAGTGCAGATTGCTAATGGCGATCTGGAATGTTACGAAATACTGTTTTGAAAAGCAATTCATCTATCCCTGGCAACATTTCCTGCTTCAACTCTTACCCACATAAGGAGAATTCATGATGAAAAGAAAAATTTCTTGTAGTTCCAGATGAGTTCTCCGTGTCAGATCTGCACTGCAATTTGTTTATATGTTTCTTGTGTTATTTAATGTAATTATAATTAACATTATTGCACAGTTAAACACCGATTAGGCCATTTTAAGCTCTCGCACAAAATGTTTTTGAAAGAGCTGGGACTTAGTCTGTACAATTACTATTGTACTAATTTTATATTGATCATCATTATCAGTATGTAAATTAAGGAAAGCTAGAGCATATGAGGCGCTCCCACCCCTAAAATTATTGGTTGGAGAAGGGACTGAGAGCCATCAATGTTTATTCTGGGGCCACGCCCTTGCGGTCAGAAGTTTCTAGGGTTCGAACCAGTATCTCCCCATGGGGATTCCGGAGCAGTATTATAGGGAAAACAAGAATAGACTTACCACCTACACGAAAGCATGCCGTAAGCGTCGAATAATTGGAAGCTTCCTTGAAGTTGGAGTGCATCTGCCTGCACTGCAAGGAAACAACAGTCTGCATACAAATGAGTTAGATCTTCAAAACGGATGCACGCGCAACACGCCAGTTCTGGAACAGTACCACAGTCCAAAAGTGGATGAACAACCATAATTTCCCCCTGGAGTTTACAGCTGGTGGCCATAAGGAAGACGAAAAATCAGTTTCGATTAGCAGTTTTTGTTTTAAAAATAAACCTGGCTCACCGGGAACTTTCATTCTACAAAAATTTTTTTGTCATTTCCTACAATGTTTCACCCCTTTCGGTCAAAATGGACGCTAGGCTGGGGCACTGTTTGGAGCCGAGGCAAATTTTTTGCTTCTGCCGGACGGTGGCCGATGCAGTTTTGCTTCATTTGCAGACTGGATATAGTGGTGGTGTGAATTGTAGATTTAGAAAATGGCGCGATGCCTGTCGTCGCAATGTTGGTGGTGCCCGTAGGTGACTAAAATTGATCGCGTGGGTAACTGCTGATCTGTTTGTGACTTCTGCTACCATCAATGATGAACTGCATTTCTAATGTTGGA
Source organism: Candidula unifasciata (assembly GCA_905116865.2). Classification (NCBI taxonomy): domain Eukaryota; kingdom Metazoa; phylum Mollusca; class Gastropoda; order Stylommatophora; family Geomitridae; genus Candidula; species Candidula unifasciata. The sequence goes on along the minus strand of CAJHNH020008462.1, from coordinate 198,382 downwards.
CTGTTTGTGTTAGCACTTCGGATGGCTGCCGTATGTTTTAATGCGAGTGTATGCTAGATATGCTTAGACAGCAGTCTGTCAATCTTTCCACACGGGACTGTGATAAACATTCTGTGTGTTTTTCGTTGTCACAGGGGCGGAGCAAAGATGGGGTGACCCGTTTGCTACGAAGCTGAAACTAAGGCTACCAGACCAGACCAGACCCGTTCCTCTTCTACTGCCTTATATCGCCCAGAGGAGCATACATCAAACAACTAAGTAGTTCAGTCTTTGCTGATCGCCCCATGTCATCTCCATCCATTCAGCTGCACTCTCCCGCTCTTTTTTCCGTGTTGTGTGTATGTGTAGCCTTTATTTCTTTGCCTATGTGGATTCCACTGCACAGACATCCTAGTTATATTGTTCTCAGGTTTTCTTAACATGTGCTCTATTAAAAGCCAGAGTCTTTTCATAACCTCTTGGTCCACTAGAATTTGTTCATCATGAGTATTTTATCACACAATTTAATTCCCTCTTTTCTGCTTATTCCTTCTTATCTCTGTTTCAATTACACATTTTGACAGTTTTCAAAATGACGATAACCGTTTGAAATTAGAACATTTACAATGTTTCATTTTGTCTTTTAAGTATCGGAAATAAATATTTTAAAATGCTCCAGCTGAACTGCTAATTTAAAAAAAAAATGTTTTAATTCTGCTATTTTAGTTGAAAAACCAGTGTCTGTTATTTTTCACCAAGAGTGCCTCGATTTAAGCAATTCTGGGGAGCTACGTGGTCTCGAGGCATGGTGTTTGCCTCGAGTGCTAAAGTTTCCGGGTTCATTTCCCGACAAGGGCTGGGATTTTTTCCCGTTCACTTGGACTTATAGTATTTCCTTTGGTCTGTGGGTAGTGAGATCGGACGCCCGCGTGCACTTTTGAGCAGGTAAAACATTCCTTGTCGGTTAGAAGTAGAAAAGGGTAGCCCAACAGCGCTGCTCGGGTAAAATTTCGATTCAAAAATCTACCCAAAGTATTCAGGGTCCTCGCCAGTGCCAAGAGCATGCGCACAGTGCTGCGCTTCTTCGGTCTCAGACTTGAGTTAGAAGAAGAACAGAGCACTTATGAGTTACTACTGAGTTACTGTGTGATGATGTTGACCCTTTGTTCAAAACCTTAAAACCTCAAACGTTCGTTTTAGTATGCGTTCAATCTGGTATTTTTTAAAGCTTGTTTAGAGGTGAAAACATTTCCCTAGTTTAGGATCTTTCTTGGGAACTGAAGTTGACTGACTAGTCAGAACTAGTCACGACACGGTGAGATATCTTAGTTTACCTCCCTCAAGACAAAGCTATTGTTAGATGTCAGTGACTTCAGACACGTATCACCCATATATAGCCCAAACAAGCGGTAATAGCATTGTCTGGAATGAGCTCGTAATATTTTAACATTTTATAAACCTTATCAATTGATAAGGGAGCCGCCGTTGTCTAGCTGCTAGACGCTCGCTCGCTCGACGGTTGTGAGTTCGGTTACTGACAAGAACCGGATGATTTTTTTAAAATGACTTTTGCTTCCAGGTCTATCCAGCCTTGGGTGGGTACCAGATGCATTCCTGGGAAGTAAAGGCGGCCGGAGTGATGCTGACCAGATCAGTAATCATGTGCCGATTGGTCTATAAAAATATAGGTCTAGCTCTATATACCCTATACGCCTAAAGGCGCGGAAAAGGGTCTTTAACTTTACTAAATTCCTATCAAAGAATTTCATCCTCAAAAGGACGGTAAGATGAGCAATGCATAAGTTAGTCCCTTATTTCCACTAAGCCTACAAATAAGGATGCGTTGAATACCAAGATGAGGTAGAGGACAAGAGAATAACACTCTATTTCAATATCCCGAGCGACATCGGTGCAATTAAAACAAAAACCTAAATTCAGTGAACCGAAACACACAAACCACATTGTCCTAACTTGTGCAAAATATTGTTTGTAACCTTATTATTCGAATTCATAAGTGAAATACATCGCTTTGGATAGCAACTTTTGCTTAGCAAAGTCCTCGGAAACAATGCTAGAACGTCTGCATTAATCACATGAATCCATATCAAGACAAAAGAACACTAAACAACACCAGGTGCTAAAATACAAAATCTAAAATCGCCTCTGAATGAAAAGCCGCCAACCGCATATCGGATCAAATCGAATTCATGAAGAAACATTTACGTTCCTATCCAATATTTGTGCCAAGCTCAGGGAATGCAGTTTCTACTATTATCAATTGATTTTCAAGTTATTTTGAGAAAATCCTGCATAAATGAGGCAACCATTCAAAAAACATTGTCTTAACATAAACTATCGGGAATCGCGATCACGACAGCGGGTATTTTCAGACAACGTGTACTATTAGGCTAGTTACCGAGGTTTAGAGATTGGCAGATCTTTCATCTCTGATGGGGGTGGAGAAGAGGTTGAAATCGAAAATCTATACCCATTGATGGGGAGAGGAGTAGGTTGTAATAGAAAATCTATCCCCATTTATCGGGTCAGAGAGGAGGAGGTTGTAAAAGAAAATATGTCCACAGTGATGGGTAGAGGAAGAGGTTGTAATAGAAAATATATTCCCAGTGATGGGGAGAGAAGGAGGTTGTAATATAAAATATATTCCCAGTGATGGGGAGTTTGTTTGTTTGTTTTAGCATCCGGAAGCAGTGAGATGTTAACCCTTAGGCTCGGTATTATGGAAATCGCAACCTTTCGGCCTTGATTCCATTGTAAATACCGTAAATCTGGGAGAAATATGGCTTTCCTGCCTACCCCCGGGATTGAACCCGGACCACAAGGAGTTTATCACCCGGTCTCCGCGCCATCCGGTTTAGCCAACTACGCTAGAGAGCCGGGCAGTGATGGTTGTAATAGAAAATCTATCCCCAGTGATGGGGAAAGTGGGAGGTTGTAATCGATTCCCAGTGATGGGGAGAGAAGGAGGTTGTAATAGAAAATCTATCCCCAGTGATGGGGAAAGGAGGAGGTTGTAATAGAAAATATATCCCTATTTACGGGGAGAGGAGGAGGGTGTAATAAAAAATCTATCCCCATTTACCTGAATTTGGAGAAGGTTGTAATATAAAATATTTCCCTCTTTATGGGGAGAGAAGATGGTTGTAATAGAAAATCTATCCCCATTTATGGGGAGAAGAGTAGGTTGTAAAAGAAAATCTACCCCCATTTATGGGGGCGAAGAGAAGAACGTTGTAATAGAAAATCTATCCCCAGTGATGGGGAGAGGAGGAGGTTATAATAGAAAATCTATTCCCAGTGATGGGGAAAGGAGGAGGTTGTAAAAGAAAATATATTCCCAGTGATGGGAAGAGCAGGAGGTTGTAATAGAAAATCTATCCCCAGTGATAGGGAGAGGAGGAGGTTGTAATAGAAAATATATCCCCATTTACAGGGAGAGGAGGAGGCTGTAATAGCAAATATTTCCCTATTTATGGGGAGAGGAGGAGGTTGTAATAGAAAATATATCCCCATTTACGGGGGAAGGAGGAGGTCGTAATAGAAAATATTTCACTCTTTATGGGGAGAGGAGGAGGTTGTAATAGAAAATATATCCCCATTTACGGGGAGAGGAGGAGGCTGTAATAGCAAATATTTCCCTATTTATGGGGAAAGGAGGAGGTTGTAATAGAAAATATATCCCCATTTACGGGGGAAGGAGGAGGTCGTAATAGAAAATATTTCACTCTTTATGGGGAGAGGAGGAGGTTGTAATAGAAAATATATCCCCATTTACGGGGGAAGGAGGAGGTCGTAATAGAAAAAATTTCACTCTTTATGGGGAGAGGAGGAGGTTGTAATAGAAAATATATCCCCATTTACGGGAGGGGGGGGAGGAGGAGGGTGATGAAACTGGGTGCTTACTTATGGGAGTTAAAAAAATAATAATTAGGAAATAGACTGGGATCATAGCGGCGCTGGTAATATTAGCCGGTACACTAAATTGCTGACACTATCATGTTTGGTTAACGTGTTACTGTATTGTTGATGTTATACCGTATTGTTGACACTGTCATGTTTGGTTGACGGTATACTGTACTGTTGACACTATCATGTTTGGTTGACGGTATACTGTATTGCTGACACTATCATGTTTGGTTGACGGTATACTGTATTGTTGATGGTTTACTGTATTGTTGACAATATTATGTTTGGTTGACGGTATACTGTATTGTTGACTCTATCATATTTGTTTGACTGTATACTGTATTGTTGACACTATCATGTCTGGTTGGCGGGATACTGTATTGTTGACGGTATACTGTATTGTTGACACTATCATGTTTGGTTGACAGTATACTGTATTGCTGACACTATCATGTTTGGTTGACGGTATACTGTATTGTTGACACTATCATGTTTTGTTGACGGTATACTGTATTGTTGACACTATCATGTTTTGTTGACGGTATTTGATTTCCGTTGCCAGCGGTAAAGAAAAGAAAAAGACTGTTCTCATCGATTTCGGACAGTGATATGAGAGTCATACCATGAAAGTAAATGTGATCTTTATATTTACATTTCGCTAACACACTATGTGATTCATTAAAGCCAGCCTCCATTGTGAAGACGCAAAAATGCAAAAAAATATTTTTTTTAAACCCGAGTGTGGCCGGTTTGTTCGACAAAAAGTGGTATAGTCTGCTCCAGAAGTCTTGCCCGACTTTAAGAAAACAAAGTTGTAACTAAGTAACTGTTCGGTATACACTGTTCAAATTTGACACTCAGACTCGTAATAATACTCTTGTAAGACATTTTCATTTTTTAAAATGTAAACAAACATATAGTTTTCATTTTACATATATATATAGTATAGCACTCATTTCGTAGGCTTTTCGCTTTCATGTGGTTAACTCGAGCTTTAGTCTGCCATGAGTTGCGGATTTTTAATTGTATGCAGGAAAGACTAATAAAACAGTCACCACGCATCACTGCACATGAGGACTGATTTCCAGTCTAAATGCGTTTGTCTGTTACTGTATATTCTATTGTTTAGATGTACACACAATATTAGTGAAACAAATATTAAAGACATTCGCCTGTGTAAGATAACAGGAGCACCTGTGCAATTGTAAATTACAAAATTATCAGAGACAGGACAAATTCAAGGTCATATGCGGACATTCGTGTTGATCTGGACAGGAGTTTTCGAGATATTTGCTCAGGTGTGGAGGCGCGAGATTAGAAATACACTATACATTTTAATTTCAGCCCAAAAAAATTTGTCATGAATGATATGTACCACTACACCCAGTTTCTTCTTCTGTTTAGCGTTTACCGGCTGTCAACTCAGTTGGAAAGTTCTGGTTGTTCGTCCATCCCTTGAAGTTGATCCTGATCTAGAACTTGATTTCCGCGTGAACATTTCATCTGGGTTATTTGTATACATACTGTTGTTTCCTTGCTTTCAGGCAGATGCACTCAGACTTTGAAGAAAACAGCCCCAATTAGTCGCATCCTACGACATGCTTGTAGGCGGCAGTGGGTCTATTGTTTGCTCTCCAAAAATGGAGCCTCAGAACCCAAACGGGAACACTCAGTTTAGTAAAGGACCATTTTCAGGGCATTAGCCTATAATACATATGGTGCTAGATTTAAACTGTTTTGGACCAATCGACAGTCGACATGTAATGTGGTCAGCATCACGTGAGGAGAACACGTTCAGATAACATTATGTGGTTTCCAGTTACAGACTCGATCGACCTCGGAGTTGAATGTTAATTTTATAAAAATGCCGATTCGAACCTACGGCCGGCAGTCAAGGGTACAGCCACTGTGAAAACTAGGCCACAGACATTACATTTTTAACAAATAAGTAAACTTTTTTTTCCCATGAACTTGGGAGTACAGGGTATAAAGGGCAAGACCTATATTTGGTACACAAATCATCATTTGGTGATTGATTTGGCCATCATTATGCTGTCCGCCTTTACTTCCTAAGACTATACATAGTACCTACTTAACGCTGGATAGAAGTGAGAGACAAGACCATTTTCGAAAGAAGTCCGACTCCGTCAGGACCGAAACCAGAGCTTCCGATCCGCAGCCGAGAGTCTAGCCGTTTCACGGCAACAGCTCTGTTACAACGAGTATATTTAATATTTAAAAATAAATGTAATAACAAAGTTTATTTTCTATAAAGTTCACTTTCTTACAAATAATTCAGATAACCCCCAGCTGTTTGCCTATCAATTATTTATAACAATTGGTGCGTGTTTGGCAGGCTGAAGTCGTGACTGTTCGATTACTATCAATCTATATCTTCTCCACATCCATAGATCTTTGGCTGGTAAGAAGCCTATTAATTTTTTCTTGTCGTTCTACATGCCAGCTGGTTACAGTCAAGAAGGCCACACAATTCTATGAAGGTTGCGTTACAGACAAGAAGGCCACACAATTCTGTAAAGGTTGCGTTACAGACAAGAAGGCAACACAATTCTATGAAGGTTGCGTTACAGACAAGAAAGCCACACAATTCTATAAAGGCTGTGTTACAGACTAGAAGGCCACATAATTCTATAAAGGTTGCGTTACAGACAAGAAGGCCACACAATTCTATAAAGGTTGCGTTACAGACTAGAAGGCCACACAATTCTATAAAGGTTGCGTTACAGACAAGAAGGCCACACAATTCTATGAAGGCTGCGTTACAGACAAGAAGGCCACACAATTCTATAAAGGCTGCGTTACAGACAAGAAGGCCACAAAATTCTATGAATGTTGCGTTACGGGCAAGAAGGCCACATAATTCTATAAAGGCTGCGTTACAGACAATAGGGCCACATAATTCTATGAAGGTTGCCTTACAGACAATAGGGCCACATAATTCTATAAAGGTTGCGTTACAGACAAGAAGGCCACACAATTCTATGAAGGTTGCGTTACAGACAATAGGGCCACATAATTCTATGAAGGTTGCCTTACAGACAATAGGGCCACATAATTCTATAAAGGTTGCGTTACAGACAAGAAGGCCACACAATTCTATAAAGGTTGCGTTACAGACAAGAAGGCCACATAATTCTATGAAGGTTGCGTTACAGACTAGAAGGCCACATAATTCTATAAAGGTTGCGTTACAGACAAGAAGGCCACACAATTCCATGAAGGTTGCGTTACAGACAAGAAGGCCACACAATTCTATAAAGGTTGCGTTACAGACAAGAAGGCCACACAATTCTATGAAGGTTGTGTTACAGACAAGAAGGCCACACAATTCTATGAAGGTTGCCGTGTCTTCTTCTTCTTCTTCGATCCTTCTGTCAGAAAACTTCTATAAGGAAGCTTTATGAAATTATAGTTAATTAGGTTTAAACAGCGGTTCAATATTAAGGCACAAGGGTAATAACCCATAAGTGATTTTTTCTACTTCTAACTCAAGCCTGAGTCAGAAGAATCTCAAAGCAGTGAATATACCCCGTAGTACCAGTGAGGATCTTGAACTATTTTGGATAGATTTTTAACTCCAAATTTTTGTTCAGGCAGAGCCGTTAGGGTACTCTTTTCAATTTTCAAATGCCAAGAGATTTTTCACGAGGTCTTACTCTCCCTAGACCAGTTGAAATTACCAAAAGTCCACGTCTAGCCTCCCCCTGGGTCTGAACCCGGGACCTCCAGCACTCGAGGCGGGCGCCATGACTCGAGACCAATCAGCCTGGTGTACCATACAGCCTTGTCTTCATTGTGGTTGGAAAAGGCCAGATTGCCTTGCTTTTGGCAGCATACATTTGGCATTGTTGGAGCACATGCTGAGCATGTTCAGGTGCCACACTGCAGGGACACAACTCTGTGTTTCTTATACCGAAAAGTTTGAGCGTATGGTGCCGAAGTCTAATGTGTCCTGTCCTTAGTCTGAATATAATACACTGTCCCCCCTCTAGAAAGGCGATGGGGCGAGTCTTGAGAAGAGAATGTGCTCTGTGTGTCCAGCATCCTTTCTTGGATTGTGGTGGGATGCCTGTCCTCCACAGATCTATCCAGCTGGGCCTCAACCAGAATTTCAAAGGACCAGACTTAGGATCTCTCGGCTGCATGAAGAGAGGATGTCTGCAGCGCGTGTTCAGTATTTTTTGGGCGTGTCCTGATGAGCAAAGTTCTGTGTCTCCAATCTTGAATTCTGTGTGTGTATGTGTATGTGTGTATGTGTGTGTATGTATATGTGTGTGTATGTATGTGTGTGTATGTGTGTATATGTATGTATGTGTATGTATGTGTATGTATGTATGTGTGTAAGTGTGTATGTGTGTGTATGTGTGTATGTGTGTGTATGTATGTGTGTGTATGTGTGTATGTGTGTGTATGTGTGTGTATGTATATATGTGTGTGTGTATGTATGTGTGTGTATGTGTGTGTATATGTGTATGTGTGTGTGTATGTGTGTGTATATGTGTATATGTGTGTGTATGTGTGTGTGTATGTGTGTGTATGTGTGTATATGTGTATGTGTGTGATGTGTGTATGTATGTGTGTGTATGGGTGTGTATATGTGTATGTGTGTGTATGTGTGTATGTATGTGTGTGTATGTGTGTGTATGTGTGTATGTATGTGTGTATGTATGTGTGTATGTATGTGTGTGTATAGGTGTGTGTGTGTATGTGTGTGTATGTGTATATGTGTGTGTATATGAGTGTGTATGTATATATGTGTGTGTGTGTGTGTATGTATGTGTGTGTATGTATGTGTGTGTATGTATGTGTGTGTATGTATGTGTGTGTATGTATGTGTGTGTGTGTGTGTACATATGTCATTGGGGAGCTGCCTCCGTGTAGCGGCTCATTCTCGTGTGCGGATCGGAATGTGGCGGGCTCAGGACCTTAGAGAGCCAGACTATTGTGCAAAAGTGACCTCGACACTAAGATCGACCCAACCTTGAGTGAGTCCCAGGTTCAGTGCTGGGAAGTAAAGAAGGCTATCGAGATGCTAACCAAATCACTCAGTAAGTTTCAAGTGGCGTTTAAAATATAGGTCTAGCCCTACATGCCCCAGCTCCCCTTTCAACAAAAAAATACATTAGTCATCCCCATGTGGGATGCAATATTTTATTATATGAAGCCCCACCCCCCCCCCCCCACCCTGGCTTTTGCCGGCGGCCCTGAATATAGCAGGGGCATAGATATGGCCTAGCCATAAATATGGCCTAAAGGTTGAAAGGGGTTTCTGGGACCTCTTCAGTGGTGATCCTCATCCGCGTGGTGGCACTTTGTGTCACTGGGTGTTTATCGCTTGTGTGATGTCCTTGAGGTATATTTACATGCCCAATATGCATGAAGGCGTGGGAAAGGGTCCTTTACTTTTATTATACTTGTCACATGTGAGTCAGTTGCATCCTTTTCGCAGTGTAAATACAGTTGTCTGTTTCTTTTGTGTGATGAGGCTGACTGGGTTTTCAGTGTTCTGTTCTGTGGGGATTTGTTTCAATGGGTTCCTTTAATGCCATCCTTGATTTGTATTTTATTATCCACCTTTCCTCCCACATCTGGCTGTCCTGTATTACTTTCAATTTTCGCAATGTTGTCCATTCTTTAATTGCAGGTGCCTGGATTCCACTCGAGCACAGTCTGCATGTTCAGCTGACCCACCTGATTCAGGAAAGATCAAATCCTAATGAGCTGTAGCTAGTATTCGTTTTGTATTCCTTGCTGTACTGAGCCAGCACCTGTCTGTATAACGACATGCACTTCTAACTCAGAGCTGCGTTCAAGGAGCTGACAAAGGTGCCAAATTGCTTGCCCGTAGAATCAGTGGTCTTGAGTCCAATCCCTCCGTGTGTGTTCCGAAGCTTTACTGTAGGAAAAAATATAAGAATAATCCCTCTGCCTCCATAACAAACTTGTCGTAAGGGTATACAATAATTCCCACTGCCTCCATCCAAAACAAGCTTGTCGTAAGAGAAGATTAATTTAGGTGTTTCCTTCGATTTCGGAGTGCATCTGCCTAAGAGGCAAGAAACCAATAGTATGCTTACAAATGAGCCAGATCTGTCAAATAGATGTGCACGCAAAACTCAAATACTGGAACAATACTAAACTTCAGAGGTGACAAACAGGCAGAACTCTCCGTGTGAGTCTACAGTAAGTGAACGCGAAGAAAAAGAAAAAAAACAATACGAAGAAGAGTTCAATTACTAGAAGTACGTCTGTCTCTCCGTCCGACTGCCTTTACTGTCTGTATTAACTACTGTTTGTGGTTGTGTAGATGGGGCTGGGAGTCAGAAGATTAAAGACCGCATCGCTAGTGCAATCGCAACGGACTAAGCAGATTATGAATTTGTGTGTATGTAGCAAACTTTAAGTATAAGCTGTTTTCCTGGCATTAACATCGGTTAGGTATTAAAACGTCCAATGTGAGAAGCGAAGAATAGCAACACTATCAGACATGTCGTAATAGGCGACTAAGGGTAAGGCTGAGCTTAGTTTAGGGTTGGCTACCTCATGCTGTAAATATAATAACAAAACACAAAAAATATCATGGAAAAATCAAAAAGAGAAACAATAAATACTTAGCCAACCAAGATGGAGGGAAGCTCTCCCAACAGAAGAATGATGAAGCGACGCGGAGAAAGCCGAAAGGAATCCTGATCGTCGACGCATCTTTTTTTCATCTAGGAAAATCCCCAGAAGTTGCACCTAGAATGTTAGAGCCTTGTATTAAAAAAAAACGGAGAGGACACGTAGGGAACTCCATGCAATAGTAAAGTTAGGACGATTTGGCGTGAGCTGGTCTACGCTCCACTGGGATACTGTAAGAAGAAGGAAGAAGAAGATATCATGTTTTTTTTCGTAGAGAGACACATAAGCGAACCAAACCTGGAGTAATCTAAATTGTATGTCGTAAACTGCGAATTTAGAAGCAAACCTGATTCAGTGAACTACCTTATCCCGTCGATAATGACAGCTTTAGAATCTAGGTAGGAATCTATAACGTCCTGTGTAAAGTTTAGCTGAGGGCGGATCTCCAATCACCAAAAAAAAAAAAAATAAATAAATAAACAGACGGAGAAGAAAATAAAGAGGAAGAAGACTAGAAAGAGATCTAGAAAATCAGGGGAAATGAGACAAAGAAGAAGGAGGAGGAAGACAATGGAAAGGAGACAAAGAAGAACGAGAAGGAAGAAGACAAGAAAGAGGAGACAAAGAAGAAGGAGAAGACAAAGACAAGGGTGAGGATACAGATTAAAGAAAAAGAAAGACAAGGGTAAGAAGACAAGAAGGAGAAGGAAGAAGACAAGAGAAGGGAAACAAAGGAGAATGAGAAGGAGGAAGACACGGGAAATGAGACGAAGAAGAATTAGGAAGACAAGCGAAAGGAAACGAAGAAGAAGAAGGAGGAAAACAAGGGAAATAAGACAAAGAAGAAGCTGAAGGAAAAGGGAGAGTCGCAACTGCAGCGGAGTAGCTGGTGAAGCAGAGTCCCCAAAGGAAACAGCAACCAAAAGAAGTTATCAAACCACCGGCTTTGATGACACGAATCACGTAATTTATCCCCTGCTGAAATCAATGTATATCAACATTCTATTGCCCCGCTGACATTTACAACTCATTGTTGCTTTGGATAAGCCGTGGGATGTGGCAGGCTTAATTCCTAATATATGCGTCGTGACAGGTTAATTTGTGTTCGTAATGTGTGAAACACCGAGCCGTGGGCGTCTCTGTGAGTAATTTTTAAGTAATTGAAGTCGTGTTCAGGGGCAGAAAAGGTTTTTATTGCTATTAAGACAGATTAAAGGTTGGTGTGCTGTAATACAGATAGTTTAAAACCGTTTGTTCTGCTTTGATGCAGTGTTGCACTCTATTGGAGTGTTGCATATATCACTACTATCCTTACTCACGGAAAGGAGGAATCAGGCTTTCGAAGATAAATACCGTAGACGAATTTTACGAATATGCTTTTTAACTCTTTCAGTACAAAACAGCACAAGTCGGAATACGACACATTTTGTTCATTGCATGTTTAGTCACGGGACAGTAAAACACACACTAACACACCCATATCCTACAAAGGATGTGTAAATTTAGTTCATGTGGATGTAGTATACCCTTGATTTTGTTTCTGTCAAAACTGCCTTATTTGGGCATCAGCTATAACATCCTGGGACTGAAGGAGTTTTTTTTTTTTTTTTTTTGTCTTTTTGTTTTTAGTATCCATAAGCCATAAGTTTTTAAACCCTTAGGCTCGGTATTATGGATATCGAAACTTTTCGGTATTGATTCCATTGTAAATACCGTAAATCTGGGAAACATGTGGCTTTTCTGCCTACCCCCGGGAGTGAACCCGGACCACAAGGAGTTCGTCACTAGGTCACTGCGCTATCCGGTTTAGCCAACTACGCTAGAGAGCCAGGCGACTGAAGGAGTTAAACTTAAAACTACTAACTAAGTAAGAGACACGATAAATTTGCAGGACATCGGAAAACTCGTCTGGCAGTGGTTAAACGTCGCATGCTAGTGCGTTTCGGACACGTGGTGAGACATGATTCGATGGCAAAGACTATATTTCAAGGTATATTACAGGGGAAGGGGTAAAAAAAAAAGAGGTAAAGAAAAGCCTAGAAAAGCTACATAAACAAATTGAGAAGACCAAATTATTATACACTTTTTTAACAAGCAGAAGACTTAGAAATATGGCAGGTTTTGGGTACTAGAGCTTCCATTGATACACCTTCACGGCCTTAAGGGGATGTTAAAAGTCGGCCTTGAATTAGTTTTGACTCGAGCAGTAGTAAACATGTCTCTAACTATCCTAAATACAGTGTTATATCAGTGTACGTACTCAACTTGTTGATGATTCTTAGACGTATATCAAAAAGTGCACATAGAACCCTCTTTAGAGGCCTTCAGTCGTATTGTCCGTATAGTAAAAGTAAAGTAAATTACCTTTTTTTCAGGGTCTTCAGTTGTATTGTCCATTTAGTAACACTAAAGAAAATCACCCTTCTCCAGGATCTTTAGTCGTATTGTCAATATAGTAAAAGTAAAGAAAATTACCCTTTTCCAGGTCTTTCAGGCGTATTGACAATATAGTAAAAAAAGTAAATAAAAGGTCCCTTTCTCGCGGACAATACAACTGAAGACCCTGGAAAAAGGTAATTTTCTTTACTTTTACTATACGGACAATTAAGCATTCAGAGCTAGCCCTATATTTTATAGACCAGTCGGCACTTAGTGGATGATGTGGTCAGCATTACACCGGCCGCATTTACTTTCCAGGACTTTATCTGGGTATCACCCAAGGCTGGGTCGACCGGAGAGCCAAGGTCAATTTAAAAAAAAAAATCTCTGTCAGGACCCGAGCACATGATCTTCCGATACGCAGGCGAGTGCGTAGTCGCTACACCAGTGCGAATCCCCAAATAGTGCGTATTCCAAACGGGGTGGGGGGGGGGGGAGCAGCTGAATATCGAGGCGTGGCGTCCGCCTCCAGTGCTGGAGATACCCGGTTCAGGTCCCGGTGAAGGCTGGATTTTATTCACGCGGACTTTCAGTAGTTTCCAAGGTCTCTGGGTAATAAGATGGGACCCCCCGTGTGTACTGCTGCGCACGTAAAAAAAAAATATCTTGGCAGTTGGAAATCGAAAAGATTAGTCTAACGGTGCTTCCCGGGCAAAACTTTGAGTTCAAAATGTACCCAAAGTATTTCAGGATTCTCGCCGGTGCTTCTCTTCGGACTCAGGCTTGAGTTAGAAGTAGAATGGAGCACTTAAAGATTACTACCCTTGTGCCATGATGTCGATCCGGTGTTCAAACCAGACCATCATTAGATTTGACTTTTATTACAAAAATGCCCTAACAGCTTCACTTCTTCTCAGGATATTTTGGAAATGTGACATTATCTGGTCATTCCAGACAACGCTATTACGACTCGTCTGGGTTTTGCTAGGCTGATACTTTTCTGCAAAGTCATCGACATCTATCATTGATATAGTCTCGAGAGAGGTAAACAAAGATAGCGTTCGTTGAAGTGACTAATTTTAACTCATGCAAGTTCACATTCCAAACAAAGGTCTTATACCAAGCAAACATTTTCGCGTCTAAACAGGGCGTAAAGTTATCTAATTGATAGCGAAAATATATAATTTTAGTAGGAATAAAAGAGTAGTAGAATACACAAAATAATGGCCCATAACTGATTATGATAGGCGATAGAACAAAACAGTAAAATTAAATAAAATAAATATTAAAATAATATACAAACAATTTGAAAATAACGTGACAGTAGTTTTAAAAAAAAGTTGACATGAAGGGATGCTGGACATTGATGTCTCCTGGACTTAGAACTCCCAGGTGTAACCTGCAGTTTTATGCCGTCACGGACGCATGTGTCCTATATCCAGCTCAGTTGGATGGCGATGATGTTGATACAAAGGTACTTAGTCTTCTTCTTAAAAATGTCATCTATTCATTCAATGCAAAATCAATTTTAACGAAACGCCACCCCTTCAAAAAATGATACACGCCTTTTGTCTTTAGTACTGAGTTACCTATCTTTTCATTACACGCAGAAACACTTCACAAGCGGTATGGATTAGGCCTACTTTTGATTCACATTTCACATGTTTTTCAGAAAGGGTTTCTATGGCCCACTATCCCACACAAGAATACCATCGAATGCGATTAATTCAAGATTTGCTTAAATCTTGTGTGTTGGGCAGGGAGGTGTAAATATCGGAGATAAGATGTAAACAACAGAACAGGAGCAAAGTATCTTTTTAAGCGCAAACAAAGAAGAAACAGAAAGTGATAAATGCTAAATGCTTAATTACTCGAAATGGGATTGGAAATATGGAACCTTCTAGGTGGCACTACATTGTAATCCCCATAGCGAACCTCCAACTTCAGGTAGTTCAAAGCACGCCCATCTTGAGCTATTTTATTGGTCCCCTCGAAAATAGGTTACTGGAAGCGTTTCCATGTTGCATTGTGTGACATTTTAATATGCTTACAAAGTCCTGTGTTCTAAACGTATTCGTATTACAAATCTACAAGCGGATATTGTGTAGTGGATATACAGCAATTTTAATTTTAATTCACGGAAGACAGTCGTGTTGTGATGTGTGTGTCACTGTTTCTAGTCAGTAGTTTGGACTTCTGGGAACTGGCTGTTTATTCTTTTTCTACTTTAAATGCAGAAATCAAATTGTGAATAAATTGTGTCAAGATATTTCGGAGCTCTTGGTAAGTGCATAAAAACTATATTTTATTTACTAACTAACCTCTCACAGCAAGTCACTCATTGCCTCTTTACTAATTGTCGACTAACAGTATAATTATATGTTGTAGAAATACACTAATAATATTATTATTTTTGTGAATTTTCTGCTTCGCGAACACTGGCTGTAAACTCTGGCTGAAACTTCTGGTTGTTCATCTACTTCTTATGCACATTTGCAGTTGTACAATCTGTGTTCATTTTTGTGAATTTTCTGCGTCCCGAACACTGGCAGAAACTTCTGGTTGTTCATCTACTTCTTATGCACATTTGCAGTTGTACAGTCTGTGTTAATTTTTGTAAAGTTTCTGCTTGCGAACACTGGCAGAAACTTCTGGTTGTTCATCTACTTCTTATGCACATTTGCAGTTGTACGGTCTGTGTTCATTTGTGTGAATTTTCTGCTTCGCGAACACTGGCTGTAAACGCTAGCAGAAACTTCTGATTGTTCATCTACTTCTTATGCATATTTGTAATAGTACAGTCTGTGTTTATTTTTATGAATTTTCTGCGTCGCGAACACTGGCAGAAACTTCTGGTTGTTCATCTACTTCTTATGCACATTTGCAATTGTACGGTCTGTGTTAATTTTTTGCTCGCGAACACTGGCAGAAACTTATGGTTGTTCATCTACTTCTTATTCATATTCGCAATTGTACAGTCTGTGTTTATTTGTGTGAATTTTCTGCTTCGCAAACACTGGCTGTAAACTTCTGGTTGTACATCTAATTCTGGACTTCAATCTTGTGTATGTTTTCTGCTGGAATAGCTTTCAGTCTATTTCTACACGTTATTGATGTTTATGTTCATGTTGCCTGTATTAAAAGCATTTTTGTTTGTCTGTAAGAGCCTTTATTGTTATATTTAAATAGCACACATATTTACCTTAAAAATGACGTATAGTTCTATAAAATATGTCGAAAATTAATAAAACTGTTAATGACCCAGTTGGCCTATAAATAGAGAAGGCCGTGGTCGAAGTTAGGTATTATTTTTCACGCAGCAGCATAATTGTCATTTGCCACTTCAAAGAGAAACGCGATTTTCTCAAAAACATGGATTTAGCACCAAGGTGACTTTGGCTGGTATGTTGGCAGACACAACCTAGCAATTGCGTCTGTCTAGACGTCTGGTTCACCAAAGACAAATAGACCAGTACTTCGCTTAGTTTCCAATCGATAATTTCGTGTAGTTCGTGGGCATTTGGTGACCCATACATGGCACACGTTAAACTGTTTGACGTTTCTGTCGAGTCCGGTGCATAGGCACAAATCTTGTTCAAGCATGGATCATACTGCAATTTTTCGCCCGTACCCACACAAGACTGCAAGTCAGGAGTCACTAAAGTAAGTAAATTTCCACGCCTTTGGGTGTATAGACCATATGGGGCTTGACCTAAATTTTTATGGATGGGTGATGTGGTCAGCATCACGCCGGTCGCCTTTACTCCCCGTGACTGCACCCGGTACCCACTCAAGGATGGATCAACCTAGAGGTCGAGGCCATTTAAGTCATTCCTAATGTGTACCCTAATTATAAACTTTCTTTGAGAATGAACGGCAAATCTGTGATCAGCTATGCTGGTATGCCGTTCATGCCAATATTTTAAAAATATCTAGGCGGTACGGTAAAAAGTTAGGCAGCATCACAAAGGGTAAAAAGTAATAATACGTTTCGCATAGATTATCTTGTATATCTTCTTCTTCTTCTTTTTTTTTCTTTTTTTTTTTGGCGTTCGGTTCCGCATGCTCAGTTCAGACCATCAGGTGGGTTACCTCTATGAACTCGCATGTCAGTAACAGGTCCTTCGTGGTTGCCCATAACTTGCTTTGCACACTTTGCTCTTGAGGCCAGGTGTCTTTTCGAAGTTGTCGGCAGAGTGGGCAGGTCAGCAGAATGTCCTCAAGTGTTTGTGGTCCTGTTTGACAGGCGCACTGTGGGTACTGTACAATCTTTATTTTATGCATGTGGTAGTTGAGCCGGCAGTGTCCTGTTCGTAGACGGAAAATGTATGTATGTTGCTGTCTGTTGAGTCTGCTGGTGGGGTCTTGTGGATGTTCAACTGTTATTTTTTGTTCTCTCCACAATTCCGTGTCTTTTTCTTTGATAATTGTTCTGGCTTCTGGTAATGACAATGAATGGGTGTGTTGTTTCACCTTTGATTCATTTTTTGCAAGCGTGTCCTAACTCATTTCCTGGTATGCTGCAGTGAGACGGGATCAGAACGTACTAGACACATCTTTCTTTGATTTATCCTATCCATTTTCTGTTTTGTGCGCTAGGGTATCGTAGATTAACAGATAATCGGTTTCCGAGTTAGGGACACGCTTGGGTGTTTTTGATGCTTTGGAGTCTCAAGGAATCAGTGATTCCTTCAGTCCATCTCATCTTCTTCTTGGTCGTTCCCTACCTCTTGGTGTTTTTATTTTCTTCTTGTACGCTCCCTTTTCTGACATCACTGGATTCATTCTCATTAAATGGCCAAACAAGATGAGTCTTTGTTTTTCAAAGAATTTAATTCTAGATGTTCTAATAGTTCTCGTAATTTTTTTCGTTTCTCACAAGATCCCTTCTAGTTTTGTTCACGGCCTTTCCCGAACATCTCAGTTCGCAGGTGATCGTTTTCTTTCGTGTTCTCTAGTCAATATCCAAGTCTGGCGCGTACACCACACTGTTGATATCAAGATTGCATGCATAATTCTTTTTTTGTGTCTATATATGAATAGCCTAGTATTCCAAATTTAGGGTCAGTTGATACGTGACATTGTTGCCTTGTTGGATTCACGTTTCAATAGAAGCTACAAGAATCTTCTACACTGAATAGTTACTATCAGTTAATGAGGAATGGAGAGCCCAGTTTGTCTCCTCCTCAACCATCTCTTGGGGGGTGATACTTTGATGCGCCCCAGCACGAGTATAACAGGAGCTAGATTAGGACCTGTTGACACCCTAAACGATTTTGAGGCCCCCCCCCCTCCCCTTGTCTCCTCTTTTTTCTTCTTCTTAAGAGCCGCCCTAACCTATATTATAGGTATCTGGACAAACCAGTCCACTGGGGTCCATACGACACCCACAGACAGGAATGAAATTAAATGGTCACTTGACAAACACCGATTAGCAAGGAACCGCTATGCTCATAGTGTCCTGGGCAAGTTCCCATCAGCTGCATGTGTTAAGACGGCACTGGTTGTCTCTCTCCCCCCCCCCCCCCCATTTATATATATATATATATATATATATATATATGTGTGTGTATATATATAAAAAGCCTTGTCGACTGTCGTGCACGATCATGCCTCTCCACAATCTATATCGAAGACATCTTATCACAAACATAAGAAAGAGACAGTCGTAATTTTTTTATTTTTTTTTTGGGGGGGGGGGGGGGGGGGGGGGGTCGTGGGGGGGGGGAGGCGTAGGGGTATTATATTAGAAAAGAGAAAAAGAAACATGATGTGTCCACTGGAATGATCTGTGGATAAAGAGACAAATAAAAATAGCGCGAGAGATTCTTGTAAGCCTCTTGTTATGGCATGGAGGGGTGTCAAGACGAATTGATATACGCAATTGCAGATCTCAGATTGTGGAGAGGCATGATCGTGCACGGCAGTCGACAAGGCACCTTTATATATATATAATACATCAAAAACACCCAAGCGTGTCCCTAACTCGGAAACCGATTATCTGTTAATCTACGATACCCTAGCGCACAAAACAGAAAATGGATAGGATAAATCAAAGAAAGATGTGTCTAGTACGTGCTGATCCAGTATCACTGCGGCATACCAGGAAATGAGTTAGGACACGCTTGCAAAGAATGAATCAAAGGTGAAACAACACGCCCATTCATTGTCATTACCAGACGCCAGAAAAAAATATATATGTGTGTGTATATATATGTAAATGTATATATATAATTTTATTAATAATAATAAACAATTTTTAAAAAAATATCCAAGAAAACAAAACTTATAATGAGATATAAAATAATGCCTATTTTGGTTTACTTCCACTTCATTTATATTTTTTAAGTTTTTCTCTTTCGTTTTCTAAATTGCAAAGCCTCTCATAAAACCTTCGAAATTAGTCTTAGGATATAATGCACATCTGTTTATATATTTAATATAGATATGGCATCCAACCTGTTTTGTGGCATTTTTGTTCGGATGTAATTTAAAAAACACACTATAATTTATATAAGAAATGGCTCCAACGCTATTAAAAAATTATGCAATTCTCCCTCTATTTCTAATGCTCTAAACACGTACTTGGTGTGCCTAATGATTAAGCTGGCCCTGGCCATGATAAAGATAATATATAGAAATGCATGGTTTGAAATTAAATAAGAAATGTTTTTCCCTATGTTCTCGTGCAGTAATGCTGCTCTAGACAAATATCATTTCATCATTGTCTGTAAATCAGATGACAAAATAACAGCAGCTTGCTCAGTTATTTCGTCAGCCAAGATTGAAACTCTCTTAAGCACTTACTCCAATCCGAACTTACACATACGGTCTTCCCTTTCCCCTCTCTGGCCATCTCCCTCTCTCTCTCTCTCTCTCTCTCCTCCACATGACTTGTTGATTATATTCAAAAATTTTTTTGAAATAATTACGTATATTATATTTCTATTTTATATACTGACGTTTATTATCAATTCACAGGAACATCGCTGCATACACACACACACACACACACACACACATATATATATATATATATATATATATATATATATACACACACACACACATATGTATGTATATATATATATAATATATATATATATATATATATATATATATATATATATATATATATATATATATATATATATATATATCGGTTGATCGAACGGTCCGACAAGCTGTCATCGCAAACCACCAGTTGTTGTAGAATAAGATTTCTGGCTCTAACTGCATGATGATTCGTTCTAATCTGTTAAATTCGTTATTCCATATTATGAAACAACTGTGCAATCACTCACCTACACTAAATACACTCATTAAAGACAAGCAGGGTAAACTACTGCTATCCGACGACCAACAAACAAAGCGATGGGCAGAACATTTCAAGGAAATATTAAATAGACCAAATCCTGACATCATTCCCAATCTAGAAGAAGAAATTATTACGCCGACACTAGTTGCCTCCAGCGAGTCATTCACAATAGAGGAGATTAAAACAGCTATTAAAAAATTAAGAATAAACAAAGCTACCGGAGAGGACAACATCTCAGGGGAAATGCTCAAAGCAGCGGATGAAAACACCCTGCAACATTTGCTCCAGCTGATGGATGAAGTCTGGCAAAACGAATACCCACCACAACAATGGAAAGATGGTGTAATCTTCAAATTACCTAAAAAAGGTGATTTATCCGATTGTAACAACTGGAGAGGCATCACCCTGCTTTCGATACCAGGGAAACTATTTTGTAGTATGCTACTAGAAAGATTGAACAAATCCATAGATGAAAGATTAGGGGAAGAACAAGCCGGTTTGAGATCCAAGCGGTCATGCATAGACCAAATCTTTACTCTTAGAATTATTGTTGAAGATTCCACAGAATTCCAGTCGAAATTATTGATCAACTTTGTCGACTTCCAAAAAGCCTTCGACAGTATCCATCGTCCAACACTCT
>CAJHNH020008462.1:155000-172500 GCA_905116865.2 Candidula unifasciata | reverse complement strand
CTAATTTCTGTCTGCAAAAAAATCTAGCAAATGGCAAAATTGCGAATGGTCATCACTACCAAGTTCTAAGTCGATAGGCGTTGTGGGTTAATCGTCTCAATATTTTGCGATCTTGAGTAGGTTGTAACAGTCTGCGCTGTCCCGCTTGTATGTCATAGCAAAAGGCGGCCACATATAATCTCTCGTGGTCTTCCTCTATATCTCTTTTCACAAATGTTGTAATTTGTCACAGCGTGTTTCAACTTTTTGTCTTATAATGCAACCCAATGCGAGGACTGTCTCTCTATGATGAAACGTTGTTTAAAAACAGCCCTTCGTTTGTCATGTAACGAAAAAAGCGAAAAACTAGAGCACACCACGACCGTGGCAAGGTGGGAGGTGGGTGCAAATAGAGACTGAAACAAAAGACGCAGGATAGTTTGGCATCTTGACACTGAAGATCGTCTGTGAGTTAGGGTAGTGGATTAGGGTAGTGGGTGGGTGTAGTGGGTTAGGGTTACGTATAGTGTAGTGGGTTAGGGTAGTGGGTTAGGTTTGAGGTAGTGTGTTATTGTTACGGTTATTATTGTGGGTTAGGTAAGTGGGTGAGGGTAGTGGTTTATGGTTACTGTTAGGGGAGAGGGTTAGGGGTAGCAAAACACACATTGTATAAAGTTAGTTGCATGTCCTTTGCACATCGTTGCGGAATCAACACCAGCATTTTCTAGCCAATTTTAGGTTCAGTAATTTGCCACTGCTTTCTGCATGGTCAACTCTCTGTTTCAGTGGCAACACCTAAGCCACACACGTCGACACATTAAATAAAGACAGCCAATATAAACGGCAGGAGAAAAACACCACAATGTAACGGGATGTGGTTGAACTGCCCTGGGAAATGCCGAATTTCGTTTGTTTGGGGTGAATTTAAATTGAAGTACCAGAATACACGTTATACTGTATTCGCTTCACTCAAAGTAACAAATAAGTAAAAGACATTGTTCATGTCAGTTGCGGATGGGGCATATGATGTAAGTCACCCCATTGTAAAAACCAGGCTGTACTTGATGGGTATTGGGTTAATGTCCCCTAGCCTCTTTTTCTTTCATGGAATTTACTTGGTACCCCATTTAGGCTGTTTTGAAGTCCGTGAAACAGAAGATGTGGACAGACATAACTACTGGAACCACACAGTCTGGGCTATGAAAGATGATCTCAGTCAGAATCGGTCGTAAGTACAGAACAAGAGCAATGTATCTTTTTAAGAGCAAACAAAAAAGAATGTGAATAGACATGACTACCAAAGCCGCACTGTATGGGTAATAGTAAGCCTAAGATGACATATCTCGGTTATTTTATACGATGGTCTCCCCATTTTCACACCACCAGTTGTAGGTCAACTCCCTTGATAAGTTAGTTGGACTAGTATACCGTGGTCGAGGTTATGTGTGTCGCAGTCTGTTTTTATTTTGCATTTAGGTTTTTATTTCCGAGAAAGAAACGGCCTGTGACATAGGGTTTGTCAATCTCTAGGGGCATTGTGTGTTAGACCCAGTATCTAAATATTTTAGAAGTGGTAAAAGCTCTGCCATAGTAAAATATACAACACGCGGTATCAGCGCAAGTGCGGAATATCCTTGTAATTTGTGTCAAAGTCGAATCGCTCGAGGCAGAACTATCAGATGTGAGGTGGGCTGTAGTTCGTTCAATCAGAAGCGAGCTAGTGTGTAGCGGTGTGTAAATGGGGAGACCAGCGTAAAATTCACCCCTATCTCTTGAGAATCAGGCTGAGATTATGCCGAATTCATGGACATCATCAATGAAACTAATGTAGATATTAAAGGCTTCATCATTAAGTTCATTTAGCAGACTTATTTCACATACAGCATGGCTTTAATCGCAGAGCAGCTGATCTCACGTCGAGAGTGTCACACAATGCGTGACATTCTTTATCTCAAACGACGACATTCTGACGACTTTGAAGCACCAGGACTCACACACCCAACGGGGGAGGCTGAATCCTAACCTACTATTCTTATTGTACCGCTGATAACCGTCAAGTACTGGACGCAATTTTGTTGTTATTTTGAAGTCCCATTCCGGCTGCTGTCGGGGACCCTAATATAACCCAACCCATTAGTTGAACGTGGTTTCTGGGACCTGTCCCTGTGTGATCCTTATCCGAATTGCGGCAATTTGGGTCACTAAGTTTTTGTTTTTTTGTTTTTTTGTTGTTGTTGTTGTTGTTGTTGCTCGTTGTGATGTCCTGTCGTGGTTGGACGTCAATTAATCAACTTACTACCCACAGAGCCCAAGACTAACGACCTAACCTCTTCGCTACGGAGACCTGTTGAGGTTATAACTCGGAATGAAGAAGTTACTTTCCAGGCCGGATAAATCCGAGTCATCAACAGAATTTATAATTAAAGTGTCGACTCAAATGTCTTAAATATCAATATTTCTATCATTTATATCACTACCAAAAACAAAAACAGCAATAACAATCCATCCATAGGTCACATCCATTGTACATAGTTCTAACCTCGCGTTTATGGCGTACGAACACCGTTTATAGCTCCGAAAAATCATATTCGATTCTAGTTATGGTCAGTCTGGCAGCAGATCGCATTGCGTTGATATCGATAAGGGTGTGGGGGCCGACCGTTGAGTTAGCAGTAGGAAACCATAGACAACCCAGAACGATGGGGTTGGTCTGCGATGTCGTGTCAAAATATGCAACTAACTTGTACTGTTAACGTAAACAATGTGACTGGAATTTAAATATACCAATAAACATGTCGTGAAAGTCGATCAGCTGGAGGCTTTCTTTTTCGAAGTCGGAGTGCAGATGCCTGAGAGGCAAGGAACCAGCAATCTGCATACAAAAAAGTCAGATCTGTAAAACAGGTGCGTGTGCACGCGCTACTCAGGCTCTGGAAGGAGACTAACATCCAGATGTGGACGAACAATCACAACTCTCCGCTGAAGTCTACAGCTGGTGATCGCGAAGAAGAAGAAACTAGAGCGTTCGGTTTGGTTTAAACAACAGATCAACATCATGGCACACGTTCTACTTCTAACTCAAGCCTGAGTCCGAAGAATCTTAACGCAGTACACGAATATTGTAACACCGACAAGGATCCTGAAATACTATTAGGTAGATTCTTAACTCCAAATTTTGCCAAGGCAGCGCCGTTAGGCTACTACTTTTGATTTACAACTGAAGGGGGCTTTTTAATGTGCGCAACAATACACACGGGCGTACGAGCTACAAAAAAAAAACCCAGAGGAATTTACTAGAAAAATAACGTGAGAAAACCACAGCATTTACCGGAACCTGAACACAGGTCCTCTAGCATTCGAGGCGGACGCCATGCTTGGAGATCACTCAACACCTGGCGGTTGTGTATTATATGACTAGTTTCACTCAAACATACATTTTCTCTAGTAGTTTAACTGTGTGGGTAGATATATCAGTGTGTGTCATCGCTCAGAGATATTTGATTGTGTGTCGCTAGAAGCGAACTTTCATTTTTGCTAGTTGTTGCTTAACGCGTAGCCTGTGTAGACACGATTTTGGTCTATAATGTATTGTTATTTGTGAACCACGCTGATTTTATGTTAAGTGAATTAAACAGTTCAGTATGATAATTATAGTTACAGTTGTTTCATTCGAATTAGGACTTGTAGTTAGTGTATCTAGTTTACTGTTACTGCTATCTATACTGCATAAAAAAGATGTCCTGTCAGGGTAAGGTATTCCAGTTACAATATATCCCTTAGATTTCACTTCTAGTACACTATCTATTTTAAATACGTCACTCGATTTACATCTGGAACATAGCGAAAAGAGCGCTCACTGAATACCAATGCCGCTCATACCGAAACTGAACCGCGTAAAGCCACCAGTTACTACACTAAAGTGCTAACTGGGCATGCATACTTAGTCCACATACAAGCGATGTGAAGGGGTGGGGTGGGGGGGGGGGAATCACGCGATGTACTCTCCAGTGTATCCACTAAGTGCTAACGCCTACACAAGCGAACTGATCAAATACCGCCACTGGTCTACAAATGATGTATAGAGCTAGCTACCGTTGAAGCACCTAGGGTTCTGCCTGTTTGGATATCAACTTACTTTACCCTTCTTTGTGCTATTTCGTGTGATCCAGTGTACCATTGTAAGTATTTTTAAAACTGACCCCCCCCCCCCCCCCCCCCCCCCTTTTTCACCTCCCCACCCCCATCCCTCTCTTTCCCGGTTGGAAACCACTGGCTTAGTTGTGGTAGCTCTTTAATACAGTTTTTTCATGTTTTGACGACACCCAAACTTACAATTATTTTCGTCACTACTTCATAACTTCAATGCAAATTTGTTTTGCGATGGTCTTTGGCGACCCATGTAAAAAAAAAGTCGTTCGGCCCAAAACAGGGTCGAGACCTATAAGTTGAAAACCGCTGGTTTAGGGCGTTGGGCATATAATAATAGACCAGCACTGTCACGTGTGTGTTCCAGGGCTCAAAATGAGATGAGAGGGGGGGGGGGGGGAGGGGGGATGGGGGATCAGTCAGGAATAGACCCACTATTACCTAACACGCATAGCGTAAACTATGACAAATTTGGGAGTTGTTGAAACCGGATATGTTGGGCTGAACCACTCAGATATTGCGTGTAGCTGTAAATAAGTACACGTCGAGCTAAGTGTCTTTTTGTAGGTTAACGCAGAAAAACAGAACCTTATATCTGCCTCGACACCCACAGCGGTAAAAGAGGAAGTGAAGAAGAAGAAGAAGAAGAAGAAGAAGAAGAAGAAGAAGAAGAACGCAGAAAAAAAGTAGACCCCCTTTATAACAACAATCAGCACGATAAGAAAATTGTTGTCACTACCTTTACTTTCCATGATATTTCCTCGTTTGATTTAGACTTGTAAAGCTAAACGACCCTTTTCCAAAATTCCAGGCGTGTAGTGCTAGACCAATATTTTACACACACCAATCAGCACTCTATGGATGATAAGGTCAACCTCATGCTGGCGGCCTTTACTTCCCAGGACTTTACCTCGTAACCATTTAAAGCTGGGTCGATCTTGGAGCCAAGGTCGTAAAAAAAATCCCGGCTCCCCTAGGACTTGAAACCATGACCTTTGGATCCGTAGGCGAGCTTCTAGCCGCTACACCACGGCAGCTCCCAGTTTGTTTCTGAGCGCAGGACAGTTATAAGAATGTGTAAACACAAAATAGTGGAGCCTATAGTCTGAAAACCCATACTCCCACACTGTATCTCTACTCTTGTTCTCTTTTTTTTTCTTCTTTTCCTTCGTGCTCACCGGCTACAAACTCCGGCAGAAAGTTTTGGTTGTTAATCCACTTCTAGACGCCAGTCCTGTTCCAGAACCTGAGTGTCGTGTGTACATTCGTTTCACAGGTCTGACTAATTTGCCTGCAGACTGTTGGTTTCCTGCACCTCAGGTAGATGTACTCCGACTTTGAAGGAAGCTCCCAAGTAGTCGACTCTTACGATATGCTTTTGGGTAGGCAGTGGGTCTATTCTTGTTGTCCCCCACAATGGGATCCCGGAACCCACACGTGTTTTCTGCGTGTTTAATTAATACAATAACTGTGACAAGAAATATCTGCTATTAACAGTAGCTACCTTGTGTCCCCAGTCGGTTTCATTCTCCGACACATTTCCTTCACAGCCAAGGACACGACTCATTCGAGTCTGATGCATCACAGATACGAGTATGACGCCCAATTTAGACAGTTTTCTGGCGAACACGACCACCGGCTGAACCATTTATGTTGTGGGTACACATGTGGCACTGTAAGAAGTCAGCACGACAAACCATAACTATCTAAAACAAGCACAAGACAATTTCAAATATCGCTGTCATGAATACGAAAAGCAATTAACAAAATGACACATCTATAAAAGCACACATCAGACTGACAGTACCTTAGATGTTGTGAAAAGTAAATAAAGTGCTCTAAAAAAGCATACTACATGCTGACACATACATACCTATATGTTGCGAAAAGCACACATCAGATTGCCACATCTCCAAAAATCTACAGACCAAACTGACAAATCTGTATCTTAGATGTTGTGAAAAGTAACAAAAGTGCTATAAAAAAGCACACTACATGCTGACACACACACATATCCATATGTTGCGAAAATCACACATCAGATTGCCACATTTCTAAAAATCTACAGACCAAACTGACAAATACATTTCTTAGATGTTGCGAAAAACATACTGCAAACTCATACATCTATAAAAAGCACACTACACGCTCTCAATCTTAGATGTTGGGAAAAGCATATACCAAACTGACACATCTAAGAAATCAGGCAACAAACTGACAATATCATTCTTAAATGTTGCGAAAATCAGACACCAAACTGAAACATGTCTAAAAAAAAAGCACACAACTGGAACATCAACGTCATGTGTACAGGTTTGACACTAATATTAATCATAGTTTTGCTGCGAAAACCACACAGAAGTCAAAGGCAACCACATCTCAGGCTGGAAATAGCACAGCAAATTCTGTTTGTCTGCAGTCAGGTTTGTCAGGCACAATCCCCAAAAGATCTCTTCACAGCATGCGCGAGGGGACAGTCGCGTAGTGCCAATCTAGCTTCCATAGCAGTTCCCATTACCATACTGATGTCTTTCTGTCAGTCAGTAAACTACCTCTATTTCTATGCAGTGTATTTTCTATCCTGCGTATAAACTGTGACTTTTGATTACGATGGGTCCTGTAGCGGCTTGTAGATAACACATGTGTGGGTGGGGTGTTACTTCAAAAAATTGTTCCTCACACTTTAACAAATATTTTGGAAAACTCCTGTATGGATTAACACAAATTTTTGCATATGCCTTCAGATTTACCCTGCTGTTTAGATTTTATCACTTTTAATTCGCAGGCGCTGCTGTTTTCTTAAAGCGGATAATTTGTTTGATCTTTGTTTAACTGATATTTCTGTACTCCTAAAAACATAGAATGTACAGTAATTTAAACATGCGTAGATATTGTTTGGAAGTTCATATCTGCAGCGATGCATGGCGTTTATTTTGATAACCTATCCCACATACAATGAAAAATCCTCTATCTAAGTGTAAAACTATTAGGAAACTCGTGCAAGATGATGATGTTTTGAAAAGTTTCCCTTACTCAATTTACTCAAGTAACTGTAAGCATGCTGACTGCTTGCCTTGAATCAGTGTCTGCTTTGTCCACCCATATACCGGAAATACGTCAAAATGAAAACTAGATGTTTGTTTACAAAAACGAAACAAAATTGACAAGAACATGTTTATTAACAGGTTTCAAGTCAAATTTAAACAATTTTTGGTCTCCAGACGCTTACTACGTTACAGAGGTTGGGTAGGACTTCTGGAAGGGACTATTGTCCTTGTTTTCATATTGTGTAAAACAGAACAAACATACAAAGGAAATGTGTACATAAACTTTATTAAATACTACATTTAGAAAAGAAGACTACTAATTTTCTACAGTTGAAGCTTGATCCAATAATTTAAAAACGATGTCTATGTTTCTTGCGTGAAATGATTAATGAATTCACCCCAGACAACGGACATACGGGAAAGTTCCAGGGAAAATTTAATATTGTTGGAGTGGTATGTTTTAGGGTTTGGATTAGGGTTGGTCGGTGTCTCTGACGGTCGGGGCTGACACGGATCCGTTTCATTTTCGTGGCTGGAGACACGCAGGCGTTTTCTTGCTATTGTCCTGCTTAATTGTGGCTTCAGTATTATTTCCACCCATAACACCCCTACAGTATTAGACTCCCTCTGGAAATCCAAGAGTTCCTTTGTTTGGGGTCAATTAAAATTGAAGTACCCATGGATTTTTAAAGAGTATAATTACCTTTTTTTTTTAAAGCGGAAAAAAGATCCATTATTTTGAGTAGTATATATAATACCGTCGGCTCTGTGGCTAAGTCGATGCAAACGCTTCGTAATGCCGGGATGCCGGGTTTGATCCCAACTGCGGGCCATGCGCCTTGCATTAGTTTCGTCAGTGATATCAAGAAAGCTGACCGTCCAGAGAGCAATGGCAAACTACTTGACGTACATTTGTCTAAAAAAAAGCACACAACAGCCGAGAGCTGTTGGGGTTGGTTCTGCAACGTTCTGTAAAGGATATGCAACAAACCTTAGATAATACCGGGAGTGCAGCAGTCAGGTAATGTCTACACACGAGCTGCCACTGGAATGGTCAGGTCGGGATTGTAGTTTGCCCTGCAGACAGGTAGTCTGCATACAGGTGAGAGTATCGAATTATGCCCTTATTCTAAAATCGACGAGCTATGTAAAAAAAAAACACTATCTGCCACAGAGTTTTATCTGTTGTGACATTTACCCCTCTCATTCCCCTAAAACTTTTTCTCCGTCAGAAAGTAGACTCAGAAGCAGATTTAGATAGTTAGTCAAATGCTAATTTATGTGAGAAGAAATTCTTACTTTAACGACTGTATGCAATGAAACATAGAGGCATACTGCAGCACTTATATCTATTCTTCACGTTTACAAGATGTAAACGTCGGCTGACAGCTTCGGTTGTTCGTCCATCTTTCACCTCTGGACTTGAGTATTGTGTCCAGAACCTGAGTGGTGCGCTGACACCTGTATTACAGACCCGACCTAATAGTATTGAAATTGTTGCTCCCTTGCCTCTTAGGCAGATGCACACCGATTTTGAAGTAAGCACCCAATTAGCTTGCCTCTAAAGCAGTTTCACTCCGACTTCAAAGAAAGTCTCGAATTAGTCGACACTTAAGAGTTGCTTTTGGGGGGGGGGGGGAGGGGGGGGCATGTTTTCCACCGTGAAGGGTAGATCCTCAAACAACACGATGTTTGAAAGGCTTTATAATGTACTTTATATTTGTTTAATTGGTTTTCCGCAAACTAAATATTATAACTGTGACAAGAAATGCATATAGGTGAAATAAAACAGATTCAAATATACCTGATAAGAGTTGTGAAAACACAAGTAAGGCAAGAGACATTTTTTTTTTTTTTGGGGGGGGGGGGGGGGGGGGGGGCACACCTAACTACCAAAACTGTTTAAAAAACAGGAGAGAAATGAAAAACAAAAAAACATGAAAGCATGAGGTAGACAAGTGGAAGGATGACATCAATAGATTAAAGATCAGCAGCCTTAGACAGTAATTAACCAGAAGGGGCGGGGGAGAGAGAGGGAGATAGAGAGAGAGAGAGAGAAGGAGAGAGGGGGAGAGAAAGAGAGAGAGAGAGAAGGCAGAAAGACAGACAGAAATGGAGAAATAAGGACATAGTATATTTATATTGAGTTGACAACCGCTATTGCGCAGAAGACACCTAATTTTTTATCGACTGACGATTTGCTGGGTAAGTTCCACGATAATCTTCCCAAACAAACTAAGTCATGTTCCATTCATAATTTTTTTAGATTCGTCTGCTGTCCGGGGGGTTACGGGTTGCCGCTATCTTGCTTCCTTTCTGTCTTTTTGCATTTACGTTTTTCTTCCGACAAAGAAAATGCCTGTGACATAGGTTTCAGCACTATCGTGGAGGGGGTGGGGGGGGGGGGAGGAGGTTGTGTGGTAGACCAGTTTGTAAATGTTTTTGTAGTTTAAAGCGCTGGCGTGCTTAATATAAAACACGAGATAACAACGGCATTGCCAAACACCCCTGTAGCAGTGTGCAAAGGTCGGGTGACTAAAGGTCGACCAATCAGAAGTGAGCTAGTGTGTATATGGGCGGTCCGTGGGAGGACTTTTCGTGGAACTAACCTTATGCTGTCTATTGTTTGTTTATGTTTATGTTTTTTCGACGGATCAACATTATGGTACACGAATTTAACATATAGGTGCTCCGATATACTTTTAACTCAAGTCTGAGTCTAAACAGTCTTAGCGCAGTGCAGAACTCCGTTGTACCGGCGAGGACACTGAAATACTTGGGTAGATTCTTCACTGCAAATTTTGCCCAGGCAGCTCCGTTAGGCTAATCTTTTCGATTTCCAACTGCAAAGGGATTTTTTCTTTTACGTGCGCAGAAATACACACGGGCGTATAATCTTTCTACCCAAAGATCAAGGGTAATTACTTGATGTCCACGTGAAAATATACGAACCTTCCCTGGGGCTTGAACCTGAGACATCCAGCACTCGATGAGGACACCATACCTCGAGACCCCCCCCCCCCACCACACACAAAAAAATAACCTCGACTTCAAGGTCGACCCAGCCTGAAGTGGGTACCAGGAGCAGTTCTGGGAAGTTAATGCGGCGGGCGTGATGCTGACCATGTCACCGAACAAGTGCAGATTGGTCTTTAAAAATGTATGTCAAGCACTATATGCCCATTTCGCTTAAAGGTGTGGAAGAGGACCTTTACTTAATTGTGTTTTAATGTCTTTCAATGATAATTATGTTGTCATGACAAGTTGTTACTTGACAATTTTCCTTTCCATCTTTTTTTCACTTTATAAATTTACAATTGACAAAATGTGTCGATTATTATATTTAGATATACAGCATGAATTACAGTAGTAGACGACATCTCAAAGCATGATGTATTATTAATCCTGGGAGACTTTAATGCTCAGGAAGGAAAGGACAACGCAGGGAGGAAGAGAACAATGGGAAAACATGGACCAGGGAAAATGACCAACAACGGAGAGAGATTATGTGAACCGCCAATCTAATGACCTAATAATTAGAGGAACACTCTTCCCTCATAAAACAATTCATACGGTCACACTGAAATCTCAAAATGGACAAGCAGAAAATCAAATTGACCATATTCTTATAAATGGAAAATTTGGGGCATTCTCTGCAAGACGTCAGATTACGTAGATCAGGGGATATAGGGAGTGACCGTAATTTACATATTGGAAAAATTATATAATATGTATATTATATGTATAAAATTAAGGATAGCTAAAATAGGAGAACAAAAATCGCTGCGATATGAGGTAGGAAAATTGCAGGACACACATATCAAACAGCAATTCAAGATAGAATTCAAACACAGATTCAGCATTTTTCAAGAAGAAAGAGAAATGGTAATCGAAAAATTCAATGAAGCAGTAAAATTCGTAGGAAAGAAAAAATATTAGGATATAGGCGATCAAAGAAAGAGGAGTTGATTTCCCAATCGATGTCGAAGAAAATAGTACAACGGAAAGATATTACAAGACAAATGTTAGATGCAAAATCAGCCAGATTAAAAGAAACATTTTCTAACAAATATACACTAAAGAACAATGAGGTTAAAACAGGAGCAAAAGCAGATAAACTTTCCTATATTGGAAAACTAATAACAAAAGCAGAGGAAGCAGCAAATAAGCAGGACATCAAAACATGGTACAACATAACTAAGAAACTGAAAGATAATATGGTATCGCACTAAAATTTGCCTTTATAAACAAAGAGTGGGGAGATGATTACAGACGAGAAAGAAAAATTGGAAAGGTAGAAAGAACACCTCCAGGAATTACCAAACAGTCAAGACCCACCTGTACGTGCTGATATACCTGAGGCACAGGAAAACCTATAGATAAGCCTAGAGCCCTTTTCAGAGGCATAGGTTAGGGAGGCGATTAAAGCTCAAAAAGTTAACAGAACACCTAAGTGTGATGGAATCTGCCAAGAAATGCTGAAAGTGGAGGAAACTGAAACACCAAAACTATTGTGTAAGATTTTTCTAGAAATCCGGAACAAAGAAGAAATCCTACATTAGTGGAAAAAGGGTACTGTTATTAAATTACCAAAGAAAGGAGATTTCGGAAACTGTAACAACTGGAGAGGTCTCACATTACTATCAGTAACTAGTAAAATCTGTAGCCGGATAATTCTTAAAATAATGGCTCAAGCACTTGATAGTATAATAAGGCAAGAGCAAGCAGGATTCTGTAAGAGGAAATCATGTATTGATCACATCTTCACACTGCGTCAACTAATCTAACAAAGTTACGAATGAAATAGTGCAGTTTATATTACCTTTGTGGAGTTTGAAAAAGACTTTGAAAGCCTGCATAGGGAATCACTATGGAGGATTTTGCGTCACCATGGTGTACCACAGAGCATAGTAAATTTGATCAAAGCTATTTACTTAGAGTTTCAAAGTTTGTGATAATCATACAACAGAAGGTTTCTTTGTCAACACAAGAGTCAGACAGAGATGCATAGTATCCCCCTTTTTGTTCAATTTGGCCATTGACTGGCTGGTGAAGGAAGTAACACGAGATAGAAAAAGAGGCATCGGATGGTCACTCACCTCTGATTTAGAGGACTTAGACTATTCAGATGACATCAGCCTTATATCAAGCTGTCATGTGGACGCTGAGGAAAAAATTGAAGGACTTTTATCAACAGCTCTTAAGATAGGACTCAAAATAAACACCAGTAAAAAAGTAACGAGAAATAATTACAGAACAGAAAATCCAACTAATTTTAATCCTTGAAGCAAAAGAGGAAGTTAAAGAATTTATATACCTTGGAAGTAAAGTTACCCCAGATGGAGAATCTGAAAAGGATGTAACATCAAGAATAAACAAAGCAAATAAAGCATGTGCCAAGCTAAACAATATATGGAAGTCAAAGGGATTTAGTTTGAAGACAAAATGCAGAATAATCGGGAGCAACATTCTATGAATGCTATTTTACAACAGTGAATGTTGGAAAATGACAGCAGGAATTACATATAAACTTGAGACTTTTAAAAAAAAATGTTTAAGCAGAATTCTACAAATATATTGGCCAAACAAGATCACAAATGAAGAACTGAGGAGGAAAACAGAATATACATCACTGGCACATTTTATCAAAGTAAGACGATGGAGATGGCTTGGACATGTTTGCAGAATGCCTTGTGACACTCTGGTAAAAACAGCTCCCAGGTTGGTAGCAGATAGGAAAAGGAGACGTGGACGACCTAAGGAAACCTGGAGAAGGACAATAGAAAGGGAAATAAAGAAATGTAAACTGACATGGGATACCATCGGCAGACAAGCAGCAGACCGGCAGCAATAGAGATACTTGTAAATGCCTTTTGTATTAACAGCGACATAAGGAGGATAAAGAACAGAGCATGAACAGAGCAGGAAAGCAGCACAGACACTACATGGATGCCACATGGATAGCGCTTGTTATCAGCCACACTCTAACTTGTCTGTCATTAGCCTTTCTGTGCAGATTTTTCGCAAACATTGCCCCAACCGCTCAGGCGTTACCGTGGAAACAGGTCACGTTGTCCCAATCCTTTCACCCCATATTCCACAGAAAATAGTTCACGAAGAGCAGACACCATGGCAACGCGTCCCCGTCCATTGATCGATGTCATTTTTTATTCAAGTGTCAACCTCTTTCCAAAACCACAAAACGTCTGCCATATGTTAATTCTTTTTTTTCAAATGTGATCACAAAGACCACCTTTACTTCCCAGGACTTGACCTGGAACCAATTTTAGGCTAAGTCTTGCTCTGTCGGGGTCTGTGGATTAGGTGTTACGAACACGCTTCCAATTTACCCGGTAAATGGTAATTTTGGCTACAGACCGCTGTGTGGTGACTTCGTCAAGGGTGTCCAGAGTCGTCCATCTCGGTTTATTAAAGGAAAAAACCACAACAGCTAAAAAACGCTGGGCTTTGTTCTGCAAAGCCCTGTAAAAGATACGCATTATTTTTTTTTTTTTAAAAACTACTAAGGCCTACCTATGACGTACAAAATTTAATCCTAGTCTACCAAAGCCTAGGTATGACGTACACCCACAATTTAATCTCAGTGTACCGAAGCCTACCTATGACATACACAAACAATTTAATCTCAGTCTAACAAAGCCTACCAATGACGTACTCACACAATTTAATCTCAGTGTACCAAAACCTACCAGTGACATACTCATACAATTTAATCTCAGTCTATCAAAGCCTACCAATGACGTACTCATACAATTTAATCTCAGTCTACCAAAGCCTACCTATAACATACACACACAATTTAATCTCAGTGTACCAAAGCCTACCTATAACATGCACACACAGTTTAATCTCAGTCTACCAAAGCCTACCAATTACGTACTCACAAAATTTAATCTGAGTCTACTAAAGCCTACGATTGACATGCTCACACAATTTAATCTCAGTCTACCAAAGCCTACCTATGACATGCACACACAATTTAATTTCAGCCTACCAAATCCTACAAATAACGCACAGAAACAAAATGAATCTCAGCCTAACTTTAACGCTTAGAAACAATTTAATCTCAGCCTATCTATAAAGTACAAAACATAGTTTTAACTCAATCCATCTAAATCACACTGACAAGCAGTTTAATCCCTGTCTACCGAAGCATACTCATAACGTACATTTGCAATTTGATTCCAGTCTATAAAAGCGTGCATATAACGCACAATCCATCTATAACACACACGCAGAGAAACACACAACATACACACGCAAACACACATACACAATTTAGTATCAGCCTACCAAAGCCTCCCAACAGCGTACACATTATTTCAATCCTAGCTTGCCGTGAGTAATTGCAAACACTGCCAATAACATTTGGCCAGAAAATAGATCACGACTGTGGCTACCATATTCTGTTCCCAGTCTGTAATTTTACAACACTCATCTCCGTTTCTGATCTTAGTCTGCTGGATTACATGGACGTTCGATCGATGAGGCTCACTTCTCGGCGAAATTGGGTTTTAAACCACGGCATATGTGTTTACATTAGTTTCGGCAATTGTAACTGACATATAGTTATATGGTGATTTATGTGGATAAATGATCCCATCTGACTGTTGGTTAAAAACAACAAAAAAGAACCCTGTTCGCGTCTTACACGCAGCAGACATATGATACAAGGGTACAACTAAGTTTTTTGGGCCCTGCCCGCCTATTTGCACACTGCGAAGCGTTTTATTCATACTGGTTCAGCTGAGTCGACTTCTGCAAAGGTTAGAGGGTTGCTGCCGTGACTGTCCGATCAACATCATTTTAGGCGTTTTAGTCCTTCAGGCGTATTGGGCATATATGGCTAGACCAGTATTTTAAAAGACCAAAAATCACTTGGTAGGTGGTGAGGTAGGCATCAAACCGGCCGCCTTTACTCTCCGTGACGGTATCTGGTACCTACTCAAAGCAGCGCTGACCTGGGAACCTAGGTCATTTTTTTTTAAAGTCTAGTTCTGTCAGGACCCGTGTATTTAACCGCTACACTGCGGTGACTCCCACATACCACTGCATATCAATGTGTACTGTTTGAGGCTAATGCTAGTCCCTGCCGGGCTTGGATTTCAGATTATTATGTAACCGTCGGAAGCCTGAGTGTAATCTTCTAGTCTTCTTCTTTCTTCTTCTTCTTCTTCTTCTTCTTCTTCTTCTTCTTCTTCTTCTTCTTCTTCTTCTTCTTCTTCTTCTTCTTCTTCTTCTTCTCCTCCTCCTTTTCTCCTCCTTTTCTCCTCCTTTTCTCCTCCTTTTTCTCCTCCTTTTTCTCCTCCTTTTTCTCCTCCTTCTTCTTCTCCTCCTTCTTCTTCTCCTCCTTCTTCTTCTCTTCCTTCTCCTCCTTCTCCTCCTTCTCCTGCTCCTCCTCCTTCTTCTCCTCCTTCTTCTCCTCCTTCTTCTCCTCCTTCTTCTCCTCCTTTTTCTCGTCCTTCTTCTCCTCCTTTTTCTCCTCCTTCTTATCCTCTTCCTTCTTCTCCTTCTTATCCTCTTCCTTCTCCTTTTTTTTGCCCCTCCTCCTTCTCCTCCTTCTGCTCCTCCTCCTTCTCCTCTTCCTCCTCCTTTTCTTTTTTCTCTTCCTCTTCTTCTTCTTCTTCTTCTTCTTCTTCTTCTTCTTCTTCTTCTTCTTCTTCTTCTTCTTCTTCTTCTTCTTCTTCTTCTTCTTCTTCTTCTTCTTCTTCTTCTTCTTCTTCTTCTTCTTCTTCTTCTTCTTCTTCTTCTTCTTCTTCTACTTCTTCTTCTTCTTTAGCATTCATGAGGCTCACTGTTGCAGATTTTACCCGCCTCCACTCCTCTCTGGTTGGCCTTCTCTTTCAATTTAGTTACACCAAGTGCATGTAGATCTCTCTGTACATTATCTCTCCATCGTCTTCTTGGTTGACCTTGTTGTCTATGACCATTCCTCTCCCTTGTGTATGTAGTATTTACCTCTCTGTCATCTTACATTCTCTCAATATGACTCAAACATTTTAGTCTAAAACCTCGCGTGATGCCAGTGATCAATTGTGATTTAAACAGATTATGAATTTTGTTGTTGCTTCTCAATCTCCATTTCCCGGTGTTTACATCTTTGATAGGTCAAAAGATTCGTTGAAATACTCTGTTTTTAAAAACCTGTAATAAGCCTTAATTAATCTCTTTTAGTTGTGCTCCATTAGTATAACATTATGGTTGACAATCAATGAATCAATCAGGTGCCGTCTGCACAGTGAAGGCTGGCTGCAATAGATCTTCAACATGCCCTGTCTCTTGTCCTGGTTGTACACTCTCTCAGGCCGCTGCCGGTCCATCTCTTGATGTTATCCTCCCACTTGTATCGTTGCCCACCTCTTGCTCTCTTGCCTTCGACCTTTCCCTCCAGTATGGTTTTTAAAAGTGTACTATGTCTTTTAATGTGGCCGAAGTATTTCAATGGCTATTTTTTTATTATTTATTCCAGTAATTATCTCTTTATGTGTAGTCTCTCCAAAAGCTAATAATAATAATAATAATAATAATAATAATAATAATAATAATAATAATAATAATAATAATAATAATAATAATAATAATAATAATAATAATCGGGTTAATATTATATTATAATTATATTGCGTAGTTCAACGAATCGGTTAGTAAAAGCCCCCTGACTTTTAAATTGTACTACTACACCACTAAACAGAGCCCTCTCCATGGCCCTCCCTGGCACGTTTAAAGCCCTTTCTAATCTTGTACTTTCTGCCCATATCATGGCTACGGCCGGAACGTAAATCTTCTGTTTTATTTTCCACGCCGCCACAACAACGGCAGATTTGTGTATCACGTGATTGCCGACTGCTTGTTTGATATCCCATAATTTTGCATCAGCTGTCATTCCAAAGCACATTACTCTGTTTCTGTAAGAAAAAATGGACCGACTTGCTGGATGTAATGCGAGTCCATTGCTCCGTGTTTATGCTGGGAATGTCAAGACAACCTCTACACATCATAAATTGTATACAGCAATGATTCCCAGTGGGTGGTCCCGTCGGACAAATTAAATAGATATGTGATATCATTTACAAAATCAACACCAAAAATCGTCAAACGTATTCTTTCATTTTAAATTCTAGTATAGTTTTATAATTATTTTGAAATTATTTAGAAGCCTCGGATAAGTGGTTTTATAGACGATCGATAAGAATGCCACGGACATATTTAAAAAAGAGAGAAGACAGTAATGAAGATTGAAAAAAACTGACTCGCGAAGAGAGCTGATCATCCACAAGTTTGAAGTTTGAAGTTCTAACAACAGATCA
>CAJHNH020008462.1:10000-150000 GCA_905116865.2 Candidula unifasciata | reverse complement strand
AGGCAAATTTACGTCCAGTAGTTTGCCATTGCTTTCTGGACGGTTGGCTGTCTTGGTACTACTGTCGAAACCGAGGCAAGGCGCATGGCCCGCAGCTGGGATCGAACCCGGCATCCCGGCATTACGAAGCGTAACAAACAATTTTTTTTTAATCCTTGGCAATTTTTCTTGCTTGAGTTTTTATCTGGATAAGAAGCATTTCTAAGCAGAAGAAGCTCTTCATTGGCCTTTGCCATTTCCGTTTGGGCTGGTGCAAAACCTTATGTCATAACTTTGCGTGTATGTCACCAGCTTATGGTAACTAATTACTTTCATCAACGACAAATTAAAACTGTGGGTCTGTTAATGTTGGCATCTCTAGCAGCAGCCTTAGGCATTTGCTGTGAGTGCTTGCTTCTGGAATTCACTGCTACTCCTCATTCACTAATTTTAAAATAGGACAATGAGGGGTAGCTGCTGCTGCTGCTGCTGCCGCTACTACTACTACTACTGCTGCTGCTACTACTACTACTATACTACTACTACTACTACTACTACTACTACTACTACTACTACTACTACTACTACTACTACTACTACTACTACTACTACTACTACTACTGCTGCTGCTGCTGCTGCTACTACTGCTATTGCTGCTACTACTAATACTACTACTACTGAGTATTCCACACACATACACACACATACACGCACACATACATACATACACACATACACACACAAAACCAGGATGGGTAACAGTGTAACTTTTTATAGTGTGTAGTATACCCCAGTTTCAAGGGCAAATAACAGAAAGGACCAGGAGTTAGTCTGAAAGTCATGGCTTCTAGTAATTTCTCCTGGTCTCTGGGTAGTAAGATCGGACACCCGTGTGTATTGTTGCATACGTACAAAATCCCTTGAAAGTTTGAAATTTGAAAAGAGTATTCTAACGGCGCTGCCCTGCACAATTTGGAGTTCAAAATCTACCCAAAGTAATTTAGGATCCTCGCCGTTGCTACGGAGTTCGTGTACTTCGCTGAGATTATTTGAACTTTTCCTTTCACCAGCTACACTTGTCACACCCAAGACAGTCATACATTTCCCTTCACCAGCTACACTTGTCACACCCAAGACAATCATACATTTCCCTTCACCAGCTACACATATCACACCCAAGACAGTCATACATTTCCCTTCACCAGCTACACTTGTCACACCCAAGACAATCATACATTTCCCTTCACCAGCTACACTTATCACACCCAAGACAATCATACATTTCCCTTCACCAGCTACACTTGTCACACCCAAGACAGTCATACATTTCCCTTCACCAGCTTGACTTGTCACACCCAAGACAGTTATACACTTTCCTTTGCCGGCTACGACTGTCACACTCAATGTAGTCAGATAGTCTCCTCTAAAGACTACGCTTCTCCCAGTCAAGATAGTCACATACTCTACTTTAAAGGTTACGCTTGTCACTCCTAAGATAGTCATATATTCCCAGTCAACGGCTACGCAAGTTACACATAAGATAATCAATTATTCCCCATCGGTGGCTACACTTGCCATACTCAAGATAGTCATATATTTCCCTTCAGCAGCTACATATGTCACTCTCAAGATAATCCTATATTTCCCTTTAGCGTCTACACTTGTCACCCTCAAGATGGTCATCCGTTTCCCTTCAGCGCTACGCTTGTCACACCCCAGATGGTCATTTCTTTACCTTCAGCGGCTAAGCTTGTCACACTCAAGACAATCATCTATTTCCCTTCAGCGGCTAGGCTTGTTACACTCAAGATAGTCATATATTCCCCATCAATGGTTACGCTTGCAAAACTCAGGATAGTCATATATCTCCCGCTCCACCCCCCCCCCCCCCAAGGCTATGCTTGTTACCCCTAAGATAGTCATATATTTCTCTTCAAAGGCTATTCTTGTCGACCTAAAATTAGTTATATATTCTCCTTAACTTCAAAAGCTAAGCCTGTCCCACTTAAGAGTGTCATATATTTCTCTTCAACAGTTGCACTTGTCACACTAGCGACAGGCATATACTTGCAATCAACGGCTAGGATTGTCACTCTCAAGCCTGTCATCATTCTCCTCTAACAGCTATGCTTCTCACACTTTAGTAAGTAATATATTTCCATTCAACAGTCAAGTTTTTCACACTCAAGATAGTCATATATTCCTCGCAATGGCTGCGCTTGCTATTCCTTCCCTTGTGCGATTTCTTCTCCCTTATTTGCCAGAAGGCGCCCAGACGCACACGATGACAGACATATCACAACTGGCTGTCCCTAGAGAGAGGGAGAGCACAAAGGACCAAAAGCTATCGATTTCTCGAAAATTCTCTTGCCGGCAGATTGCTGATTTCAAGAACATGCAGACTTTCAATTCATGCATTTACTGAAGAGCGCGCCGGGGAAATTGTTTAGAAAATCTTAGCGATCTTTCATCTCACCTTCCCCATGTGAGAAGCGCAGGTGGTCAGCGTTCGAACACGTGAATTATGTATCAGGTATGTGTGTTCCTCTATCTGTGTAATCAAGAAATCACAATCTTCATAACAACAGTGTTTTCTCCTTGCTGGTAAGCCACTCTTCAAAGTTTCATACCCTCGAAATTTCCTGAAGTTCTAAGGCTTTCCGTAACTCTCTAGTTTTTCTGTATAAGCAGGACTCCACAAAAGTCCTAAAATACGATCTAAGGGAACTTCTTTCTTGCCCACCCAGGACACCTGACTACCTGGAGGTAATCATCTTTGCGCAGACTCTCG
This sequence comes from Candidula unifasciata, assembly GCA_905116865.2. Classification (NCBI taxonomy): domain Eukaryota; kingdom Metazoa; phylum Mollusca; class Gastropoda; order Stylommatophora; family Geomitridae; genus Candidula; species Candidula unifasciata. The sequence continues at coordinate 147,230 of CAJHNH020008462.1, read as the reverse complement.
TGTATCCAACAGGCCCCAAGACTCAACAGATCTCATGTAACCTGTGGGTGTCTGAATATGGAGTTATGTACTCTTCCTTGTCCACTACGGTAGTGGAATTTATTAGAATAAAGACTAATTTATCCTTATTTTTCGAACGTTTTGCTGCTCTCCTCAGTTCTGCGTAATATTTGCATGAATAGAAATTCCTAACGGTGTGCTCTTGTGAAATTGCTTCAGTATCTATACAGGACAAGAACGTTACATCTCCCCCGACACTTCCCTGAGTTACATGGGGGAAGAGAAGGAAAAGATGAAGAAGAAGAAGAAAAAGAAGAAGAAGAAGAAGAAGAAGAAGAAGAAGAAGAAGAAGAAGAAGAAGAAGAAGAAGAAGAAGAAGAAGAAGAAGAAGAAGAAGAAGAAGAAGAAGAAGAGGAAGAAGAAGAAGAAGAGGAAGGAGAAGAGGAAAAAGGAGAAGAAGAAGAAGAAGAAGAAGAAGAAGAAGAAGAAGAAGAAGAAGAAGAAGAAGAAGAAAAAGAAGAAGAAGAAGAAGAAGAAGAAGAAGAAGAAGAAGAAGAAGAAGAAGAAGAAGAAGAAGAAGAAGAAGAAGAAGAAGAAGAAGAAGAAGAAGAAGAAGAAGAAGAAGAAGAAGAAGAAGAAGAAAAAGAAGTAGCAGTAGAAGAAGAAGAGGAAGAAGAAGGAGAAGAAGAAGAAGAAGAAGAAGAAGAAGAAGAAGAAGAAGAAGAAGAAGAAGAAGAAGAAGAAGAAGAAGAAGAAGAAGAAGAAGAAGAAGAAGAAGAAGAAGAAGAAGAAGAAGAAGAAGAAGAAGAAGAAGAAGAAGAAGAAGAAGAGGAACAATGTAAATCTATTATGCATTTCAACCAACAGTAAACTAGCAAGCATTCAACCACCAGTAACAGTGTAACCAATCATGCATGTCAACGAAAAGTAACAACAGTGACACTGTAACATATCAAGCAACAGTAAACCTGTAAGCTATCATACACATCAAACAACAGTAACACCGTAACCTATCTTAATATCAAACCACAGTAAAACTGTAACCTATCATAATATCAACCAACACTACCACTGCACGCTATCATGCACATCAACCAACACTACCACTGCACGCTATCATGCACATCAACCAACACTACCACTGCACGCTATCATGCACATCAACCAACACTACCACTGCACGCTATCATGCACATCAACCAAAACTACCACTGCACGCTATCATGCACATCAACCAACACTACCACTGCACGCTATCATGCACATCAACCAACACTAACACTGTACCCTATCATACACATCAAACCAACAGTAACAATGTATCCTAACATGCACATCAACCAACACTAACACTGTACCCTATCAAACACATCAACCAACACTAACACTGTACCCTATCAAACACATCAACCAACACTAACACTGTACCATATCATACACATCAACCAACAGTAACACTGTACCCTATCATACACATCAAACCAACAGTAACAATGTATCCTAACATGCACATCAACCAACACTAACACTGTACCATATCATACACATCAACCAACAGTAACACTGTACCCTATCATGCACATCAACCAACACTAACACTGTACCCTATCATGCACATCAACCAAAACTATCACTGTACCCTATGATACACTGTAACTTATCATAATATCAACCAACATCAGGACTGTAACCTATCATGCACATAAACCAACAGTAACACTGTGCCCTATTATGCACATCAACCAAAACTAACACTGTACCCTATCATGCACATCAACCAACACTAACACTGTACCCTATGATACACTGTATCCTAACATGCACATCAACCAACACTAACACTGTACCCTATGATACACTGTATCCTAACATGCACATCAACCAACACAAACACTGTACCTTATCATACATATCAACCAACACTAACACTGTAACCTATCATACACAACAACCAACAGTAACACTGTAACGTAACATACACAACAACAAACAGTAACACTGTAACCTACCATGCAATGAAAAGTTGTCGTGAAAATATGTCCGTTATTCCATTGTATTAAGTGTGATGCTGGCTGCTAGAGTTGAACAATCACTAACAAGTCTACAACAGGACTAAGTTGATAAGGAAAGCGTAAGAGGAGATGGAAAATGTTCATGGTAAGGATGATAATCGATGATAAGGATGATGATTATTAGAATAAAAATGACAAAGAAAAAGAGTTGATAATAACAAAAAAATAACACGCCTATAAAGACGAACAAGAACAAGAATATAGACAGGAAGTTAGAGAAGCATAAAAAAAATATCAAACCTACACTAAAAAACAGTATTGGCTCCTAAAATGTCAGACCGAATACAAAAAAACATTGCTGCACCCCAACACAAGTTGGAAAGGATTATCAAAATGTCAGAGGACAGTAACATAGTTACGTTTAGCGGTAAAGGCCAAAAGAGAAGTGTTTAAACAGAGAACAGGGAGAACTATGTTTTCTTTTAAATGGCAGACAGGTAAAGTGTGAAGCAAAATGGTGCCTGTTTAAAATGTCTACACAGGATACGACAAGGAGTTTAGATTTTCATGACATTATTCAATATATGTGATTGCTGGTGAGGACTCACCCGTAACCCTCCCCCTTTCCCGCTTTATTTCTCCTTCTCTCTCTCTCTCGCACTCTCTCTTGCTACCTCTTTTTCTCGTCCTCTCTCTCACTCTCCCTATTTATATAACTCTCTCTCCATCATATCTGCTCTCACTACCTTTCGATCTTTCAAACTACAGCTTTATTGTTCACTCACTATTCAATTTTCCCCGCCCTCCGTCCTCTTTCTCTCTCTCTCTCTCTTTCGCTTTCTCTCTCTCTCTCTCTTTCTCTCTCTAATGTGTAATTGTGGGCATATGTTTGTGTCTGTACATGTGATTGTATATGTGTGTATGAATGGATGCATGTATAGGTGTGTATGTTTGGAATGTGTGTGTCTAAAGCAAATCCATAAATGTATGTGTGCGTGTTTATGTCTATAAATGTGTATGTGTTGTATGTTTGTGTATGTATGTAGATACATGTGTGTATGTAATACGTATGTCTGTATATGAGTGTGCATGTATGATAACGTAGGAGTATGTATACGTGTGTGTGAGTGTGTACGATTGTGTACACATGATGTGTGTATGCATTATTCCAAAATTTATATTTCTTTATTATATCTATAACATGCTATATTGATAACAGGCATTGGTACTCTGAAAAATGAGTGCTTAGTAGGGCCGAATGTCAGATGGGCCTGCGTGCCCAATTTGTAACCCTTTGAAAATAAAGTTTGTTCGTTCGTTCATTCGTTCGTTCTCTCTCTCTCTCTCTCTCTCTCTCTCTCTCTCTCTCTCTCTCTCTCTCTCTCTCTCTCTCTCTCTCTCACACAATATGTTTTTTATGCAATAACCGTTCCAATTATTTCTTGTCCCTCCATTCTATGTATTTTGTTATTCCTTTTCTGTTTCTATCTTTAAAAACATCTACCTTTCCAATTTCTTTCTGTCTCTTTCATTATTTCCTCATCACGCCACCAAATTTTCCCATCTCATTTCTCTTACTTTTCTTTCCACCAAAATCGCATTTATATTTCCTTTTTTAAAGCTTTCTCAACCCCTGAGTGGCGCTCTGTTATTCTCTCTCTATTACTCCCAATTTCTCTCTCTCTCTCTCTCTCTCTCTCTCTCTCTCTCTCTCTCTCTCTCTCTTTCCCTCTCGCTGTTACTATGGATCTCATTCTCTCTTGTACTTGTAGATTCCCTTTGACCAAATATACGTACACCCATGTGTAAGCACGGCGCCACGAAAAATATATTGTGAGTGGTGGATTGCTTAGCCCGCTTATAGATTTGTAGGGAGCCGGAGGGCTGGTAAAGATGCTTAATGGCCTTAGGCATTGTTTATTTGTGCTCTAATATTAATTACTGATTACTTATTTAAGAATCGACATCATAGTACACCGGGCATACCCATAGATGATCTGTCTCACGCAGCAAATAACGTAAGATGTAGATGCTAATTGTTCACGTAGCACACTGATTATACACATGCCGATCTCTCCCTCTCATCCATCCCTCCTTGCCGGATCCACACTTAATTCATCATTCACACATTTTTGCCCATGTTATTTTATCTAATCTCGTGTCTTCTACCAAAAGACGTTCATACGTGGTCTGAAAATATCTCAAATGTCCAAAACGAGTGTTCCCGTAGCTATGGTGCCTCCACTTCCATTCTCATAAAGTTGTAGATAAAAAAGCTCCGTTTTGTTCAAATTACCATGCAGCGGATGCCTTTCGTCATTAGTAACTCGCATATAGGCCTATAATAATAATAGTAGTAGTAATGATAATAATATCAAAATGTTAATAATATCATCATCATCATCATTATCATCTTCATCATTACCACCCATGTCTGATGAATGGCAAGGAAATACAATACTATATTTAAAAACAGGCTTTAGCCCTGCTAAAGGGAAGATGGTAGATTGAAATTATGCAAGTTTTTGCTAGGGATTAAAGATATACAAACAAGCTCATATCTTTATGAAATTTTGCAAAAACCTTCCAAATCTAGCACAAACACGGCAAATCACAGAGAAATAGAGTTATGTATGTTAATTTCATACGTATTCACATTTGACGAAAGTACATATTTTGGTGATGAGTAAATTTGTTGCAGTAGCGATAACAGTCCTCGTAAAAAAAAAAAAAAAACGGTCCAATGTTCACTTAAGAGTTTGTGTAATTGCTCAGATGTAGTTGAGCTATAATCTAAACATCTGTCAACACTGTATCTAGGCTAGATTTTCTTATATTGATCTCCACATTTGTCCGAAAGTTTTCTAAAACCATAACTCAAGTTAAATGTTGACCATAAGTGTGGGGCCCTTGAAAATTGCATGTTTTAAACATAATCTACCGAAGAGCATGTCTGCCAATTTTTTTTTACGCAATAGAATTGAAATCATCATAACAATGGTGAGGCACATGTACGAAAACATTATTTTGAGAAAACGACCTTGAAAGCTTTGTTATAGATGAGTGCACTGATTGGCTGGGGAAAAAAAGCATATCGTTAAATAGATGGACCAATAAAATGTATTCTTGTATGCTATGTCCCATAAAAATGGTTGTATGGTTCTCATGAAGTTGTTTAAAATATCACTAATCCTTACGTCCTCTTTAGGACAAAATTTTTTGTTCTTTGAAGCCCCACCCTGGCTTTTGCGAGGGGCCGTAATATAGGCAGGCCATAAATATGACCAATTGTCTGAACGTGGTTTCTGGGACCTCTCCACGGTGATCCTCATCCACATGGTGGCACTTTGTGCCATCGGGTGTTTATCGCTTGTGTGATGTCCTTGTGGGGTAGAAAGTCAGTCAGTCAGCCTCATGAAGCGGAAACCTTCGTCATCCCCTTTGTCGGATGCAGTTTCTCGTGATTTTGAAGCCCCACCCTGTCTGTTGCCGTGGGGCCGCAGTATAGCCTGACGGTTGAACACGGTTTTGGAAAACTCTCCACGGGTGATCCTCATCCGCATTGTGGCACTTTAAGTCACCGGGGTGTTTATTGCTCTGTGTGATGTCCTGGTGGGGTAAAAATTTACTCACCTACTCATGAAACGAAACAATTTGCAACTCAAATGAAGACTCTAAGTCAACTACAAATCGGTATACAATTTTTCAGAGTTTGTGCATTTGTAATGTTTTCAAAGTTTGTGCATTTGTAATGTTTTCAAAGTTTGTGCATTTGTTATGTTTTCAAAGTTTGTGCATTTGTAATGAATTCAAAGTTTGTGCATTTGTAATGTTTTCAAAGTTTGTGCATTTGTAATGTTTTTATAGTTTCTGCATTTGTAATGTTTTCAAAGTTTGTGCATTTGTAATGAACATGAAAACCCAGATAAAAACGTTACATTTGCTTCAACGAATGCAGAAATAGAGCTATAAAACGCATTCGTTTTCGAGCCCCGCTTACGCAGCTGTTATCTACTTGGAATAATTGTGAATTATTTACGGAAACCCAGCATGGTCAATGTTACAATTTTCATAAACAGGTTTAAGCGTTGCCTAATTGCTGAATAATTATAATACTTATTATTAGTATAATTATGTTTATTATTGTGTGCTGAATAGCAATTTTTTTTTTTTTGAAAAAGTGTGAAATGTTTGAACAAATGCTTAGAGAAAAAGCTGCCCTAACCCCCCCCCCCCCCCCCCACATACACACACACCAAGCCCAGTACTTGGCCCCTCCCTTCGCATCCACACAACACATAAAGTACACGGCCCTCGTCCACGCCTTCATGAATATTTGGCTCATGGTTTGGCCATGTAACAAGATCGGCATCTTACAGGGCTCCACCGAGAGCAATATTTAACAGATACAACGCTAAAAGAACCAGAGGTCGACTACGCAGAATATGAACCGCAGATATATAAGAGAACACTAAAATGTACTTTGTTCGAAGCGAACAGAAGGGCCCGTTTCAGAAATGTCTTCCTGCCCTAACGCCGCGAGGCATTCCAGTAGTAGAGAAAAGAAGAAGAAGCAGAAGATTGACATATTACACACTTAATGAAGGTGAGGCAACATAAACCCTACATTAACCCTTTAGAAAATACGAGAAGAGAACGACACCTTCCGTACACCCCTCTTCCCACCATACTCCGTCCTTCCCTCCTCCGGTGTTTTATTTATGTCGATCCGCCTGCGGATGGTATCAAAACTAAACCAAGTCGCCATAATTAAAAGAACTCCTATGAGTGACAGTACACCAAGAAGTGCAATTTCCATTACGATCCTAGCATCGATTTTTCCCCATGTTATGTAGCTAGCCAGGTCAGGCACTTTCATAAGTTCAGATTCTACACCGTCCTCTCCTAAAAATAACTTGTATGTGTTCCTTTATTCTTTTCGTTTGACTTCTGCCAGGTACATCTCATTGGAGTGTACGGTCTAAACAATTCTCATATTATAGTCGCGCTGTACCCTCAAAAGACTTTCTTCTTCATCCTCTTTATCTTCTTCTTCTTCTTCTTCTTCTTCTTCTTCTTTTTCTTCTTCTTCTTCTTCTTCTTCTTCTTCTTCTTCTTCTTCTTCTTCTTCTTCTTCTTTTTCTTTTTCTGCTGCTGCTGCTGATGATGATGATGATGATTATGCACGACATATTTACACTCAAGTCCATATAAATAACAAACAAACAATATTCATGCCCCAAATATGGGCAACATTCCTGTTTCTGTTATTTCTAGTGCCTAAATAACAACATGACACGCTGTGGGAGCTCTGTCTTTTTGTTGTGTGGTAAATTATTTAAACGACTCTATCATTCTCCCTCCCGCTTGCGCTCTTTTTCTCTCGCTCTCTCTCTCTCTCTCCCTCTCTATCTTCCTCTCTCTCTCTCCCTCTCTATCTTCCTCTCTCTCTGTCTCTCTCTGTATGTCTCTCTGTCTGTCTCTCTCTCGCTGTCTCTCTCTGTCTCTCTCTGTCCCTCTCTGTCTGTCTGTCTCTCTCTGTCTCTCTCTGCCTCTCTCTGTCTGTCTGTCTCTCTCTGCCTCTGTCTGTCTGTCTGTCTGTATGTCTGTCTGTCTGTCTGTCTGTCTGTCTGTCTGTTTCTCTCTCTCTCTCTCTCTCTCTCTCTCTCTGTCTATGCGTCTCGATTCGGTCTCTGACTAAGACTTTATCAAATCGTTTAAAAGTTTAGACACTGTATATCAAAAATCCTTCGTGGACGTTCCTGGATCTATAGAATTGTGCTGTGTGTGCTTGCCTCTCAGCTGAACATCAGCCATTCTGTTAGGTCTTTTCATCCGAGACAAGATTGTCTTAAAACTAGTTATATACGCAGAAGTTGTTAATTTTACTAACACATTTGATGTCCAAATAATTGAAACTGATATCATCATACGGTATAAGAGTTAAAAGGGAGAAAAGGGATAAACTGAGTTAGTGTAGCAGATGAGCACAGCTTCCTCATACGGGTGAGTATTGTCTGGATTTTTTCACCGGGGCACGCCGGTGTGTTAGGAAATGAACAGGCAGACAGACTGGCTGGCTCTGCATAACTTGGTGGAATGCTGATGTATGATTAGGCAGACGAGGGTGGTTAGTGCCTTATTGAAGAGCGTGTACAGTTCGGAGGAGCAGATGGATCACCAAAGTCTGGTGAGACTGATGCATGGGGGAGTGACGAGAGGTTCTGGCAGATGCTCGAGGCTCAGAGGAAAAGCAAAACGGATGTTTAATCAGAATGCTACTGGCACCATTAGTATCGGAACTCTTTGCTGGTTGCTGAAGATGTGGACGGAGTGCTTATGGGAATGCCCTGAGTGCTGTGATGTCGGTTCTTGAATCAAATCAATCAATCAAATGAGTGGGGCGATGCCAGTTGAGAAAAGTCGAACTTTGTACTAAAAGACTAATAGATGTTAATAAGCTTGACCAGGCGCGTCACAACCCCGTCATTAGTAACCAGTGGCTATTGTTGTGTTACCTATTGGCCAAACATTACTGTACATTTGTGTTAAAAGATTTATGTCACCCGCCTGTTCAGTTATCCATCAAAGAATTGGTTCGCACATTGACGTTTGGATGAAGTTTAACTGCATTACAAAACTAAGAAAAAGAAACAAGCAAACAAAGCTCAGGTGAGATACACTGATCAAGATACTGTTATTAAAGTTTGTATTTGCCAGGGACCAGATTACAAACGAAGAGGTTCGCCATAAAATTATACAGCACATTAGCAACTCTGAACCTCTTTTAACTACAGTGAAAAGGCGAAACATGCAGGGGTATTGACATGTAATGAGATCTAACGGAATCTCACAAACAATAATGCAGGGCTCAGTGGAGGAAAAGAGAAGAGGCAGACCAAGAAAGAACCTGGTTACAGAACCTGACTGACTGGACAGGCCCCATGAAGTCCATCACAACTGACCGTCAAAAGTGGAGAGATCTGAAACTGGTGACCCAACTACACGTAGTGTTACGGGATGATGATGATGTTTTGTCATTCCTTATGGCAGTATCGAACAAGAACAATGTATCACAGCAATAAAGAAGATAATAGGGCAGACTAAAAGTGCATACATTTTACACGAACAGGGTGTCAGCACAAGAATAGGGTGTCACCACACTAGCAGAAGGTCAGCACACGAACAGGGTGTCAGCACACTAGCAGAAGGTCAGCACACGAACAGGGTGTCAGCACACTAGCAGAAGGTCAGCACACGTACAGGGTGTCAGCACACTAGCAGAGTGTCAGCACACTAGCAGAAGGTCAGCACACGAACAGGGTGTCAGCACACTAGCAGAGTGTCAGCACACTATCAGAGTGTCAGCACAAGAATAGGGTGTCAGCACACTAACAAGGTGACAGCACACGAACAGGGTGTCAGCACACTAACAAGGTGTCAGCACACTATCAGAGTGTCAGCACAAGAATAGGGTGTCAGCACACTTGCAGAGTGTCAGCACAAGAATAGGGTGTCAGCACACTAGCAGAAGGTCAGCACACGAACAGGGTGTCAGCACACGAACAGGGTGTCAGCACACTATCAGAGTGTCAGCACAAGAATAGGGTGTCAACACACTAACAGGGTGTCAGCACACTAGCAGAGTGTCAGCACAAGAATAGGGTGTCAACACACGAACAGGGTGTCAGCACACTATCAGAGTGTCAGCACAAGAATAGGGTGTCAACACACTAACAGGGTGTCAGCACACTATCAGAGTGTCAGCACAAGAATAGGGTGTCAACACACTAACAGGGTGGACTCAAGTGGAGGCAGTTGCGGTGAAATGCCAAAAAGGATGATTTGCTCTCAAGATCATAGCAGCAATGGGCATGGAACAAAGCATGTTGTTCACAATGTTTCAGCATGTGATCCATATCAAAGAGTCAGCTGATAAAACTTGAACGCATACCAAATGAAGCCATGTGAGTGTACAAGAGATATCTCGGTAGTATGTATGCGGGATATACTTGCACTACCTCATCATCATTATCATGTGCCTTGCTAACTGGCGTAGGCCTCATGCATCTGCTCAGATCACGATCCCTGGTTGCCTGGAACAGCTCTTTTGATGATATCCCTCCATGATATCGTTTCAGCACATCCAGCATCATCTCTCTTGGTCTGCTACCCCTTTCTCCAATTAGCTTTCCAGTTGTCAAGACGTTCTCCGATGTCTCTATTCTTATTACTTGGCCTAAAAACAGTGTTTTTGTCTTTTTCTTATTTTTGTATATATACATCTACTTTCATCAGCTTCTTTTAAGCAATCGTTGTTAGTTACTCAGGCCGTCCACGGTATTCGTAACATTCGTCTCAGAAACTACATCTCTGTTGCTTCCAAATTCTTCCTAATTTGCTCACTGACATTTCAAGATTCGCTGCCATACAGCAGAACAGATTCTATGTAACATTTTAGCACCCTCTTTCTGACAATAAATAAGAGCCACATTTTACATTTTCTGAAATGCAGCTTTGGGTTAACTTATTCTGCTATTAATCTCTGTCACACATTCTCCATCTGATGATATGATTGTTCCCAGATATTTGAATTTATTGATTTGGTTAAGTCTTTTTTCTTCAACTGTGATATCACAACGTAAAATTATCTTCTTCTTTGATATAATCATTACTTCTGTTTTCCTAATATTCAATGAACTTCCTTTCTCAGCACTCTCCATCTCCACAATATTTAGCAATTGTTGTAAATCAGTTGCACTTGCAGCTAATAAAACTGTATAGTGTGCATAACGTAAATTGTTTATATTGTATCCTCCAACTTTTACTTCTGCATTCTCTTTAATTTCCCTCAAAATTATTTCACTATATAGAGAGAAAGGGTCTGGGGATAAGACACATTCCTGTCTTACTCCTTGCTTTATCTGTTCAAAAGTACCCAATCTGTTTCCCACTTTAATTGCCGCTACTTGGTTCCAATAAATGTTTTTTATTATTCTGAAATCTTTCCCGTCTGCATTGATGTCTTCCAACATTTTTATCATCTCTTCATGTTTAACTTTGTCAAATGCTTTAGTATAATTTATAAAGCACAAATATAAGTTTTTTTGTACGTCCATTGGATCTTTCTATCAGTGTTCGTAATATGTATATTGCATTGCATGTTTCTTTACTCTCCATAAATCCACACTGCTCTTCACTCATTTTCATTCTTTTTTTTTTCTTTTTGATATTCTCATTTTAATTCTAAGAAGTAATTTGGTGACGTCATTTATTAAGTTGATTGTATTAAATTATTCACACTCAATTGCCTCTGGTCATTTTTGGTAACGCAATAAATAATAATGTACCAAGCGTAATAAATGTCATTCATCAGTTTAGTTATTATTTCTACCCTAACCCCCCTTTCCCCCCCCCCCCCCCCCGAGTAAGTACTTCTAATTCTTATACTTAACTTTCATCTGACCCTATTGAATTTCCTTTCTTCATATGTTTAATAGCATCGCTGCTTCCTTTAGTATAGACAGACAGTATAAATTTCTTTCTTCTGGTAATTCTGCTCTCTTTCCATCATATAACTCTCTTATGTATTTATTCCATATAGTTATTATATCATTTCTTCCACTCTCCTGCTTTTGATTTCAGACGTCCTGTGTTTGTTTACTCGTATATTTTTTTCCAGTTAGATCGTTAATTTGTTTATTCACACTTTTTGCATCTTTAACAGGACTGTGTTCAATTTTATGGCACTGTTCATTTAGCTAATCTTTTTTTGTCTTCATACACTTATGCCTTATTTCTTTATTTATCTTGTCATATTCTTCGTAGTCATTCATACACTGCTTTCTGTCACCCATTAACTTTAACAATGCTGCGGTCATTCATTTTTGTTTAGCAATCTGTCTTTTTTCTGGTAAATTCTCTTTGCTTGTTTGATGGATAGACTCTTTCAGCATTTCCCACGTATCGTTTATCTTTTCTTTTTTTTTTGGGTATTGCATTGTACCAATTCCTCACAATCATTCTATATCGCTCCTAAATGTCTTTTTCCTTTCTTAGAATATCTTTCGTTTAGTCTACAGTTTTTTAATCTCTCTCTTTCGCCTCATCAGTCGTACATTTAATTTTCCACATAAAAGTAGGTGGTCACTGTTACAGTCAGCACTAGGTCTTGTCTTCATACTTGTTAGTGCATTTCTAAATCTTTTGTTATAATCCATTTGATTGAATGTTTTCTTATCTGGACTTTTTTACGTGGATAATCGTCTCTTATGGTGATTAAACCAGGTGTTTTCAATCATCATTTCATTTTTTTGGGCCTCTCTACCAGAGTTTAACCTTTTTCATTTCTTGATCCTAAACCGTATTCCCCAGCTACATCTTCCGTTCTCTCTTTCCTAACTATTGCACTGAATACTATTGCAGATAGGCTCAAAGTTCTGCGGAAAAAGTCATATCTCAGAGCAGCTATAGAAAGGAAGCACCTTCTGCATAAAGCCCTGGTTAAAGCTAAGGGTCACAGACTGAAAAGAGGAAGGTCTTGGATGGCTCAAGCTAAAGACACAATTGGACACGTGTGCAGGATTATTAAATTTGAGCGAGGAGATTACTGATTACTGATTCAAGAATCGACATCATAGCATACCGGGCATACCCATAGATGCTTCGTCTCCCTCAGCAAATGACGTAATGTGTAGATGCTAACTGTTCCCGTAGCAAACTGATTATACACACGCCGATCTCTTCCTTTCATCAGTCCCTCTTTGTCGGAGCGAGGAGAAGAGTGGGTCTAAACACGTTTCAGACTTGTGTAGGGTTTTAATCACTTTAGGTCGTCAGTGCAAAGACTGACCAGCTGGTGCTGCAGAATCAGAAGTTCAATAAATAATTCATGACAATTCCCGCCCAAGTGAAATGGTTATATATATATAGATGGCACTGGAGGGTCAGATGAAGTGCATGGTGGTTCATAACAAAGGCGAATGAACGTCGCTAAGTGCAGCAAAGCCTTGCATAAGATATCACAACGTCTAGCCTGAGAATGGAGGTGGAGGCAGTCTCTGGTGCTTTCACTGGCTTGAGAATCATACGTACACATGCCGTGATTGTAACTGACTCACAGAGCATGTTGAGAAAGGTGAAGTCAGGTATGCTTCGTGCAGAAAGCATCACTTAAGAGGTCCTGGGTAGTTAGCGTCCCTTTGATATTTTCTCCATGTCATGCCGGTATGTTGGGACATGAGCAGGCAGACAGACTGGCCGGTTCTGCATCACTTGGTGGTGAACTGATGTGTGACAAGCTAGATTTGGTGAGGGCCCTTTGAGAACGACTGAACAGTGCGGAGGCACAGATAGATCATTACGGTCTGAAAAGAATGGCGCAGCGAGGAGTTACCATGGGGTTCTGGCCGACGCTCAACACTCAGGGTAAGGATGAGACGGAAATATAATCAGACGGTTGATGGTGCCATCGGAATTGAAACTCTTCGCTTGTTGCTGAAGATGGGGGACGGAGTACTTATGGAAGTGTCCCGATCGATATAATGTCGATTGTTAACTAAACATTCAACATTTAACACGAACAGGGTGTCAGTACACGAACAGATTTTCAACACACGAGCAGACACATCCTGTTCAAGATCACTGATTATAGAAAGGCATGATCGCAGACGACAGTCGACAAGACATTTTAACGATGATAGTTATAATGATCATAGGACAGGAGAATCTTGGACTTGTGGACTTTCTGCCATGTGGCTAGTGCAGACGCCAAGCCCTGTGTAGCTTAGGATTTTACTTTACCCCCTCCTCCCTCCACCACACCTAAACCCAATCCCACACGCCCTCGAATAAACTATCAGTTTACCTATAATGTGCTCTTAGGTCACTAACGAGAGCTCGGCGTTCTTAACCGTTCGGTCAAATGCTTTCAGCGTTTGAAAAAAAAAGTTAGTTGCGTATCCTTTACAAGACGGTGCAGAACCAACCTCAGCATTTGTTTGATTGTTATGGTTTCTCTAGGCAAATTTACGTCCAGTAGTTTGCCACTGCTCCTAGACGTTCGGCTCTGTATACCACGGTCAAAACCATCGCAAGACATACCGTCCGCAGCTGGAATCGAACCCGGCACCCCGGCATTCGCCACCCCATAATCCACAGACGCCGACTACATTTTTAAAAGCCGCGATAAAATATCATATCCCAGGAAAACGAGGCACAGCGCTATCGTTTCAGTGTAAGCAAATATTTGCAGCAAACACAAATAAACCAGCCCTAACACAGCTCAAACACACATAATACCATGCAGGCTGCACAAAAGCACTCGGTTCCCTTCACGCTAGAGTTGCAAACACCAATTTACAACACATCGTCTGTTAAAATAAACCAGTGGTAATTATCAAGTTAATCAAGGCACCACAAAATCGTTGCTGGTAGCTCCTGGGTTTCAATTATTCCTAACGAAAATGACAAGTCTGCGCCTATCCGACAGCGTTTGCATTCTATCCGAGGCTCTTCCTTGCTGGGGAGAAGGCGAGAGTGAGTGGGAGTGGACGGACAGTTTTGTGAGAGAGTTCCCATTCTCCCTCGCAGTCTCTCCCACTAGCCAGTGCCCAACCGCCGCTGGCGGCTGGCAGCCTGAGACCTATTTCACCGTCGTCTATCGATGGATGGAGTAGGTTCTGTTGTTTTTACTTTCTATTCAGAAAGTTTTAACTCATTCACTCCCAGTCAGATATCAGTTTATCTCGTTGAGTCACACGTATTTATCATGTAGAGTAATAAATGCTTAGATCCAGATGTAAGAGGATAATTTCTTCTTTTTCTTGCTCTTCCTTTTTTTTTTTTTAGATTTACCCCGTTCGACACAGAATGTCAAGGTTATACCCAGGGTTTTCGATCTGGTGGAACGATCCTTGTGTGTTTTGCTTGAAGTTGGCATCTGCCGGGCTGTCTGCTGTCTGGGTTTTGAAGGTGGGTTCTCGACTGGTGATCCTGCGTTGCATCCTCTGTGTCCTTGCTGTTCCAGACGATATCTCAGCGGAATAGGCCTGTGAGGACTAGTCCTGAAAAGGACTGTACCGGTTTCATCTGTGTCTTCTGAGTATCTGACAGTTTTCTCATAAGTGGGTGTTCATGAAAGGTGTCTTTAGTGCCACCTAGTTTATTTCTTTTTTCTTGTCTTCTGTCTAGTTTTCTATGTCCTCTAATGAGTCTTCGGGCAACTACTTGGCTTTCTAGTATTGCACATGCTTTTCCCTCAGCTGGTCTAACTTTTGTTGGCTTCTAGCGGGTAATTGGCAGCAGTAGACATATGTTGCATATACTACTCCACTCACATGCATGCATAACCATAATAGACCTTCATTTTACGAGGAATTTCTTCTTGTGTCAAACATCCAGGAGAATTGGCTCATTACCAGCATTCTGTCCCAAAAGTTGAAGTATTCTGGCCACATCTAGCGTCACGGTGGCTTGGAAAAGAGGGTGATAGAGGATGCAGTTTGTTGAAAGCGAAGTATAAGTCGAACTCCGCGAAGATGGATACAGGAAATTGAAGATGCATTGGTATTAAAAAACACTTGGGTCTGGAGAACTGACTAGGGAAAGAGATACTTTCATGCCTGCCGTGAAGAGAGCGACGGTCTGTTAAGGACTTGTTGATTGGCGATGACGATCAATCACATCCTTAAGGTTTTCATTTGAAGCCTTCGCTCAGAAATAGACTAAACATACAGATAGATTGCATGATAAAAGAACAATTTACACTGAGTGCGGAATTGCGACAGTAAAGAATTAGGTGTTTTTGCCAGTGATCCAGGTTCTACTCAAAGTTGGGAGAAGATTATTTTTACAAACACACACAAAAAGTAGTTTTTTCGGTCGACTAAACACATGGAACAAGTTTCAAAGAATTCTCTTTGATGGAAATATGACAGCGATGGGAAGTCGCTCATAGCGAGTGATAAAAAGCACGAAAGCCGTAGCTCAACAAACAGACCTAAGTATCTAAGAAAGGAATGTTCTCGGGAGTCTGAAAGTGTCTATATCTGGTTAGAGAAGACAAAGAAATAAAGAAGATGGAGAGCGAGAGAACGTGACAAGAGTGCAAAAGAATATGAAAAAGAGAGGGTGATACGAAAGAAAAGGAAATTGAGGCGGTTGGGCACAAGGAGGAGGATGATGACGAGGAGGAAGAAGAGAGGAAGAAGAAGAAGAAGAAGAAGAAGAAGAAGAAGAAGAAGAAGAAGAAGAAGAAGAAGAAGAAGAAGAAGAAGAAGAAGAAGAAGAAGAAGAAGAAGAAGAAAAAAGAAGAAGAAGAAGAAGAAAAAGAAGAAGAAGAAGAAGAAGAAGAAGAAGAAGAAGAAGAAGAAGAAGAAGAAGAAGAAGAAGAAGAAGAAGAAGAAGAAGAAGAAGAAGAAGAAGAAGAAGAAGAAGAAGAAGAAGAAGAAGAAGAAGAAGAAGAAGAAGAAGAAGAAGAAGAAGAAGAAGAAGGGAAAAAAGGAGGAGGAGAAGGAGAAGGAGGAGAAGAAAAAGAAGAAGAAGAGGAAGAGGGAATAGAAGAAGAAGAAGAAGAAGAAGAAGAAGAAGAAGAAGAAGAAGAAGAAGAAGAAGAAGAAGAAGAAGAAGAAGAAGAAGAAGAAGAAGAAGAAGAAGAAGAAGAAGAAGAAGAAGAAGAAGAAGAAGAAGTAGAAGTAGAATTAGAAGAAGAAGAAGAAGAAGAAGAAGAAGAAGAAGAAGAAGAAGAAGAAGAAGAAGAAGAAGAAGAAGAAGAAGAAGAAGAAGAAGAAGAAGAAGAAGAAGAAGAAGAAGAAGAAGAAGAAGAAGAAGAAGAAGAAGAAGAAGCTGAAGAAAGAGGAGAGGAAAATGAGGATGATAAGCAAGGTGAAACTGGTACACCAAGCTTGTGTACTCCACAGACCTAAACACACTCTACCGTCCCCTGTGAGTTTACTGGAAATACATTTAGACCGGAACAAAAGACTAATCTCGTTTTTGCTGTGATAAATATATATTCAGGACTAAAAATCTGACACTCTATCAGTTTACCATATCACTACAATTCCCTATGGAAATGAGAGAACGCTAATGAATAGATGGGAAAGTACTAGAACAAGTCACGTGTGTGTGGCTTGCCTATCTGGGTTTTTTTCTAGGAGTATTTCATGATATCAGTTTTAGGCTTGGTCGATTATATTTCACTCTTCAGGATGCTGTGTATATTTTTAACTATGCTGCAATGTTTAGAATCGCATCCCATCCTGAATAGCGACCCAGCACAATAACTCACAGATGCCTCATTATTCATTAAAAAATAAGAAGCTGAATACGTGTTATTCGTAACGGCTACAACAGCTTGCTAGGTGCCGCTGTGGTGTAGCAGCTAGACGCTCGCCTGCCGATCTTTAGACCGTGGGTTCGGGTACTGATGCGGCCAGACTTGTTTTGAAAAATGATTTTGGCTCTCAGGTCGACCCAGCCTTCAATATATACCAGTGATGTCCTTGGAAGTAAACGCGGCATGCGTGATGCCGATTACATCACCAACCAAGTGCCGAATGGTCAATAAAATATATTTCTAGCCCTCTATGCAAAATACGCCTGAACGAGTTTAATAGGGTGATTTAAACCAGCCTCGTAAGGCTTGCAGTCCTGTACGAGGAAAGGAGTAATATTATAGTAAGTAAGTTGTACCCCAACAGGACATCACACAAGCGATAAAGACCCGGTGACACAAAGTGCCACTATGCGGATGAGGATCACCTGTGGAGTGGTCCCAGAAAACCCGTTCAGCCGTTAGGGAATATTTATGGCCCGGCTATATTTAAGGCGCCCAACAAAAGCCAGGATGGGGCTTCAAATAACTAATAATTGTATTCAACTAGGGGATGACACTTATATAGTTATGTAATACCTATCTATTTACTTTAACCCCACTAGGACATCACACAAGCGATAAACACCCGTTGACACAAAGTGCCACCATGTGAAAGAGGATCACCGTGGAGAGGTCCCAGAACCCGCGTTCAGCCATTAGACCATATTTATGGTCGGGGTATATTGCGGCCCCTGCCAAGAGCCAGAGTAGTGGCTTCAAATAACGAAAAACTGTATCTCACAAGGAGTTGACCGGATTCTTGGGTAATGTAATAGAAGACTGAAATGGTATGGAACGACAACATTTCACCCTTTCAAGGTTATGATCAGGATAAATATTCCTAAAAACTTAACAAGGACCAGGCATTAATTACTACAAGAACTATGTTTATTTTATGAACTACACTATTTATATAAGACCTATAAATGAACCATTTCTTCTTTTCACACGTTATTACACAAGAACATAAATAGTTAATAAGTTGTCGTCAAAGCACATTAATAACACGATTAGAAATACTGCAGGGAATGAACTCTTCCATTCACAAAAAAAACAATATTTTTGATTATGCCCCTTAAAGAACACAAAATGTAGTCAAATAGAGAAGTAGACGATTTATTAATAACGAAGAGTAAAAAGATGGAATGCAGTTTACATTGAGAAGTGAGATTACGATTTATTTTAATCTTCAAATAGTTATTTAAAGAACAAATTTGAGGAAATTACCACACTGTTACTCGGATACACTTGAACAGTAAAAAGTGCCATACCAAGCACTTCGTTTCATACATTTAACAGATTTGTTTAGGATGGCTTTTACAAAGAATTTGTCTCTATCAATGACTGTCAGACTTGCTGAAGGTTATTTCCATTTTAGCGGGGAATGAACAGGCAGACAGATTGGCTGGATCTGCACCACTGGGTGGTGAATTGATACATGACAAGGCAGATGTGGTCAGAGCCCTTTGGAAACAAATAACAAGTCAGAAGATAAACTAGATTGCTTTGGGCTGGAAAGAGTGATGACCCTGGGTATGAACAGAGGGTTCGACCGGCACACTATTCTCAGAGGAAAGACAAGACGGGCATACAACCAGAACACGACTGGCATCATTAATATTGGAACTCTGCGCTGGCTGCTGGAGATGGGGACGGAGCGCGTATGCGAATTCCCTGAGTGCTGTGATGTTAGTTCTTGATTTAAATTAACTAAACTTCTCTTTTGGTTGCGACCTTCCCTGTACGTGGTCCGGTGACCCATTAACGGGTAAAGAAGAATATACCCACTGCCTCCCCAGCAATCATGTCGTAAGAGTCGACTAATTAGGAACATTCTTCGAAGTCGGAGTGCATCTGCCTAAGAGCCGAGGAACCAACAGTATGCATGAAAATAAGCTAGATCTGTAAACAGATATACATGCAACACTCGATTTCTGGAACAATACTAAAGTCTAGAGTTGGACGAACAACCAGAATATTCCGCCAGAGTTTACAGTCAGTGAACGCGAAGAAGAAGATTGCGACCTGAATATTTACACATTAGTGACCCAGACTGTCACATTTTGGGTAAAATTCCAGCAGCATTAATCACACAAACTCGATCAGCACCATTAGTTAGTAGTAAGCCGAGGTCCCATTTTCACTGAAACGGGCTACCCCACATCTGCTTCATTCACATGCCAGTCAAGAAATCACACACAATTTTCTTCACAATACCATTAAAAAACAAAGATGTAAAATTGGTGAAAAACATACAATATCGAACAAATTATTGACGCTTCAACTTCTAAACAAACTTGGAGACCCGAGTTCGACCCTGGGTAAGGTGACGGAGTGTTTCTGTCGGGGGTGACAATTAAACATGCTAACCTCCACAAACCGTGGCGACAGTACTAGCCAAGCGGCCCTAAATCCTCAGGCTAAAGGTCCGTTGTCTACATCTATCTAAAAGGTGGTATAACAAACCTTAGTGATATTTTTGGGGGTTTGTTTTAGCACTTCTAAAGTAAATACATAAAACAGCCATTAGCTGTGCCAACACCGACAGCCTCCCGCCAGAATTTCAAGTAAAGATAAACAGCTGAACGAAATGTATATCAGCAAGCTTCACAATATAAACTACACAAAAAAACGTGAACGCTGCGGCTATGAAGCCTTCATCAACACATACAAAATACAACAATACCACACACAACACAAAGTCATTTCACCATTTCACTGTTGATGCAAGCAGTCCGTCTAGAATCATCATTGAAGGTGACTACTGTGCATCTATGTCGTTTTTGTGAATATTAAATATTAAGTAGCGAGAACCCAGTCTCTTTCAACGCGCGACTCTTGTACCAGAGTCTAAAATCACCAGAACGGTTTTTCTTTTCAAATAAACGATCCGCCGTGGGAATCGAAAAGATTTACTGGAGGATGGCAGACTCGATAGAGATTCAGAAGTCAGGTACAGAAGGCAAATACTGACACTACCAGTTAGCCCGTCTTCTTTGACACCCACATGTCTTCCTTCCAGCAAATGATTAATATCATCTTTATCCAAAACGTATGTTATCTGTATCAAACATGGACAATCAATAGAGCACTAGAACAGAAAGTTACTACATGTGAAATGCGCTGTCTCTAACAACACAGGGTTACAAATACCAGCATTAAAACGACAGCTGGAATAAGACCATGTCTGGATTATATTAACAGACAAAGAATGAAGTCATTCCACCATCTAGTGAGAATGCAGCCAGACCAGACTGCATATGACATTTTACAGCATAACATCTGGGAGAAAGGTGAGAGGAAGACCAAGAAAGATATGGATAAATAGTGTAGCTGAAACCCGCAAAAAGATAAACAAATCCATGACCCAAGCTGCACAGGAAGCGCAAGACAAAAACGGAAAACGACGACACTGGGATACAGCCTGGTATAAGTCAGACACAAAAAGAAGAAGAAAGTGGGAATCGAACTCTAGTATTTGGGGTTCATGAAACAGTTAACATGTAGAAGATCCTTTGCAGAACGTCGCTCTCATCACGGTCTACCTGAAAAACTCGGTCTCTCGCCAACTCTCCCGCCTCATGTACTTTCATACTCAAGGAGTCATATCCTGTGCCCATCTTCGTGTTGGTCGGTCCCTGCCCCTCCTTCCTGGTACCATGCCTTCTGCTATATTTCTTTTTTTTAATCCGTCGTGGCGCTTGATATGACCAAAATATTTTAGCTTCCGAGACAGGATGCTGTTTATTAGCCAATCTTTCTTGATGTTCAGATCTTTCACGATGTTAGTATTTCTCATCTTCTTTGTCCAAGATATTCTGAAAATCTTTCTACTGCTTTTCAGTTCAAAAGCCCCTATTCTCTTTTTTTAAGGACTGGGAGATAGTCCACGACTCACATCCGTATGTTACTACAGGGAAGATACATGCTCTCAAAATGCTAATTTTGATCTCCTTGCTGGTGCTTAACCACTGACTTTTAAGCCTGTTTAATCTTTGCATTTCAATGGCCATCCTCCTTTTAATTTCTGTCAAACGATCTCCATCGCTATTTATTACAGAGCCTAGATATTCAACTAACCTCCACTCCACATAATATATTTAAAGTCACACTTTTTAATCAGCACTTACCTCATGAACATATCGATGCCGGTATCCTCAATGTTGCGACTGATAGCTTTCCATGACTGCTTGATTTTAAAGGCTTGTCGAATGTCAACCGGGCACTTGTCATCAACTCCAAGAACTGAATCTCCACCTGTTTTCTTCTCTGTCGGGTGTTTCACTGGCTCTGGGCTTACCATGTTTGCCTTATCGAAACTCAGTGATTTGCTTTTACTACAGCCCATAGTCACAAGTGAGCAAGATATATTCTGCCGTGGATAGTGTTAGTGAAGTGTGCATGAGTAAAATACTGAAAGTGTTTATAATTTTTTTGAAAATTATTGCTTTTCTATCGCAGTGTAGGGCACACAGGAGCGAAAGCGCACAAACATAGACGACCTTATGGGATACCGTCAAATGTACGGATCATACACAGAGTTCTGTACTGAAAGTGTTCCTAGTCTATCGAAAAGTGTGCATCCTATCTGCCACATAAAATTATATATGCACCACATTACCGCCTAATCAAAAAAAGCATAGGGTGATTTGTTGTTGTTTTGTGCCTTTAGGATCCACGCCGCTGCTAAGGAGCTACGTGCATTGCGATTAGAACCTCGTGTGTAAGCACCAGGTTTCATGTTTTTAATTGTGTTTGGTAATGGCCAAAGACCCCCCGCACAGGAAAGCAAATTTATGTCAAAAACAATAAGAGAGCCACACCTCGTTACATCAGCTAGAATAGAATAGGAGTTGTTCGCCTAAAAACACTTGGCGACATACTGAGGAGAAGATCAGAGCCCTTATGGGCATATCCGATGTGCGAGGACGATTGTCTTTAAAATGAACAATGAACAAATGGAGACAGCGTATTTTTACTATGTCTACAGTTCGTAAAGCTTTAAGATACATAGTATACTAGATTGAATTATCCAGGTTTGCCAGATTCATTCATTAACTCATTATCCTGTTTTGACATTATATGTTACACAGGACTGACAGTCCACACCAGTGAAGCACGTTGCAGAAGCTGTCGGTTAAGAAGAGGAGTGCTTTGTCTGTCCGCCTATCGGAGATTCTCCCCAAGACCAGCTGCCAACTAAGGTTCAGGCAGGGCATTGTCTGCCCTGTCATAACACAAATAAAGTTTTGAGGTTGTATCCTCTTCCTAGGATAAGGATTGTATTCACTTTAACACACTCCTCCGCAAGAATTATTTGCTCAACGGCTTAGTTAATAAAGGATAATGAGGAAATAAAAGACACGCCTGGGCTACCACTAGTATCAACAATCATAAAGCAAGGAAAATGTTCTTATACTGCTATTCTTCTAGATCGACATCAGCGTGGATGAACAAAAAGATTCATACAATGCAGGAACCTCCAGTGACAGTTAGGGATAAGGGTAAGGCAGATAGTTTCGGACAGCACTTCTATGAAGTCTGTTCCAGTGATAGATTAGACCAACGAAAAAAAAAAGAAGGTAAGAAAAGCTAGATAAAGAGATAATTTAAAAAAAAAAACACCTTATTAAGAAAGAAAACGTAAACGTAAATTCAGATATAACCACTGAAAATGTTACTACTGCAATTCAAGCCAAATCGAACACTATAACTAAGCTGACATAGTAAACTATACAATGCTGAAAATGCTATCAGCAAAACCCATTTAACAGATTACTATTTTTTATTCAAATTTGAAAAAAAAAGGATAAAGATGGAAAGAAGCAATCATTATACCAATAAAAAATTCTAATAGGGATCCTTAAAAGGTAGACTCACACAGGCCAATATCAGTAACGTCCCACCTTCAAAAAATATTAGCAAGAGTCATTGACAAAATGATAACATTCCACATGGAAAAGAATAATCTGTTCAGCAAAACCCAGGCAAGATTCAGAGCTAACAGTTGAACACTAGATCAAATAATACAAACTAAAAGACCATGTTAAAAATCCATTCAATAGAAGTTGTAAAACAATAGCATTGTACCTAAATCTAAAGCAGGCCTACGACCCGTGCTATCGGGAAGCAGCTTGTATAATTCAGCAAAATTAGGATTAACAGGAAGGACTTATGAATACATTCAGAGCTTCATAAAAGATAGAACCTTATCAGTACTAGTTAATAATGAAAGATCTCAGACTTTCAATCAGGAGAACTGAATTCCTCCGGAAGCGGTGCTGTCTTCGACCCTGTTCAATATACTAGTTAATGACCTAAACGAGATGATCACACATAAGGAAAAAGGACTGACGAAGTTTGTAGACGACTGTGCAACCTATCACAGCCACACATGGATAGCTAGCGGTAGCAAAAAAACTACAGAAAAGCCTGAATAAGGTGGTGAAATGGATAAAGAAATGAGGTTTTTAAAAAAAAAAAAACATCGACAAAAGAATTTGCATGATTGTCAACTTTAAGAACAAACTATACTATTACCCTTAAAAAAATAGAATCCAAAACAATAAAGAGGAAAAACACTACAAGATTTCTATAAATGATATTGGACGAACAAATGACCTGGAACAAACATAGAGAAGAAGTAGTATTGCAGTGAAAAGCGTATAATAATAATAATAATAATAATAATAATAATAATAATAATAATAATAATAATATACTGAGAATGGTAAAAGGAGAAGAATGGGAAGCCCACCAAGCCACCCTTGTGCAATTTTACAAAGCATTTCTTAGGGCGGTAAAATGGAAAACTGAAGAGCAGTATATGAATCAGCACCAGAATACACCAAAAGTAAGCTTGACAGAATTTTGACAGAATTCAGTGTTGAGCACTGACAACCATTATGGGTGCTGGAAATGAAAAAGGAAAAGGGGCGATGGAAGCAGACTAGGTATCACACCGCTTAACCTCAGAAGAAAACAAATAATATATACTTATTGGGTTAACCTGCTTGAAGGACAAGCCATCGTAGATATACTTAGACTAGTAGGCTGGGACGCTGCACTAGAAATGAACGACAAGGGGGATTTAGCTAGGAATCTGTCAGTGATCATTAAGTTCGTCCCATAGATCCTCGCATGGAAACTATAATTACCCATGACAGGCACGAATGAGTCTGATCCAAAGTATCTCTAAGAGTACTGAAAATCTTAAAGCCAAAGCAGAAGAATATATAAAATAAAATCCGAGCGGATAACCCGATAGTATAATCCAAGAATGAGACAAGAGAAGTATGAGCAGGAGTAATTATTCCTTAGTTGGGAGTGCAAATATAATTTATATATAAAATAACAGAACAAGCGGGAGTTTGCCCAGATAAACTGGTGGACATTATGAAAGCACTAGTGATTGTATTAAATGAGCCACCAACTAAATAAACCATATGAACAGATTCACTGTCATCAGCACAATCTGTGATAACTCATAATAATAGCAGTAGACCAGATATGACCAGATAAGATTCTAAAACGGACAACTCAATTTAAGAATAAAGAATGCCTAGTCACCGTTGCATGGGTACCAGCACAAAGAGGTGTCACTTGAAATGAAATAGCCGACCAAGCAGATAACAAGGGAACTAATGCAATACTATCACAGAAGTAGGCCGCTGAAATCTTATTGGACTAGTATAGTCAAAAGACATATTATTGACATAAGGAATCTGCAACGGAAAAACAGTCCTAAAGGTCGACAAGCATATAAAACCATTGAGAACCCAGAACTGAAAATCCCAGGGAAAAAATATTATCGAGATTAAGATTCGAATGACATCTAAATACTTTTAAGTCACTTTCATGTCTAGACTCTTTCCAAGATGAAAAGATAAAACACTCTCTAATAAACTATCATCATCATCATCATCAGGTACCCTGCCGACTGGCGTGGACGATCATGCTTCTCCATAATCCACGATCTCCTGCAGCATGTATCAGTTCGTGTGCCGACACACCTCCATGCCATGCGACAAGACTGTCAAGAATCTTCTCTCGTTGTCTTCCTCTATCCCCCCTTCCATAGATCTTTCCAGTGGTCACAACATGTTCGATTTTCCCTCTTCTCATAACATGGCCGAAAAATTATGACTGTCTCCTTCTGATGTCTGTGAAAAGTTGTCTTCGGGCTCCCGCCTCTTTCAAAACCTCTTGGTAGCTCTTTTGGCTGTCCAGGGTATTCTAAGCATTCTTCTGTAAAACCACATCTCTGAGGCCTCAATAAATTGTTTGGCCTTCCTACCGATTGTCCAGGACTCACAGTGATATACAAAGCGCAAACAGGATAGAACCTATTAGGGAGTATTAAAAAAAACGAAATCAACAGATCACTGTAAACAAGAATTTATATGTGGACAGAAAAACAAATTCAAAATGTGTCAAACAGTTTATATTTATAACAATTGAAGATTAATAAGTCTGGATAAAACTAAATCTAACCAGTACAATAGGAATAAACTCACAGGGAGCAAGTACAGCAGGGATCTACCAGTCATCAGTAGAAATTATCCTCGTCGACACGCGTTTCGGTCCACGATTCCTAGACGCATTCAAAGGTGGGCCCTCCTGAGTTCATGAAGCTCAGGGCTGGTTTTCTGCTGCACGGAATTACCGGATGGTGTTATTCTTTCGGCCAGAGACAAGACGACTTGGTGGTTTCGCAGAAGGTACTGTGAGATAAGAAGTCGCCACGGCAGCCTAATTAAAGCAGTCAGCATGCCTGGACGACCGAGCGACAAGCTTACTTTGGTTTACCGGACACATGTTGGACTTTTATTAGCAGTTGGCAAAGGAACACTGGCAGACAATTCGGACACGATGGACTTTCAAAGGGGTGAGAAACCCTTTTCCACTAGACACCCGGACCAGCTCACCGAGGCCCGTCCCCTACGTTGTTGCGTTGCGTCCAAAGCCAGCTAGAGGCCCTTTCGGCTGCCTCTCCCAGTTTTTTGAGTGTTCGTTTCCGTTCATTACCGCGCAATCCTAATTCTTTCACCACATTGTAGAGCGAAGTGGAAACGAGGCCTTTCGCTCCCACTTTGACGGCAAAGACCCGTACTGTGTACGCCTCGTTTCTCCTTAGACCGGCTGCTAAATCACTATACTTCTCGAGCTTGTACAAGTGATTCTCCTCCATACGCGACTCAAACGGGACGGTCAACTCAATCAGGATGAGCTGCCGTTTTTGCGCAGAGTGGAGAACTATGTCCGGTCGCAGGCCGGTTTTACGGATCAACTCGGGGTACCGTTCATGGCCCAGCAGATCAACCGCCAGTAACCAGTCCCTCGCAGAGTCTAGCACAGATGGAGCGAATGCGTTTTGGTTGACCTTACCTTTTGGAACATGCCCAGCCTTGAGGAAACGAATGGGGACGATGCTAGAACTGGCTCTGGCGTTAGCCCTCATTCTAGCCTGGTCGACAACGGCTGCTAACTCTTTTAGCACCTTGTTGTGTAGCCAGGTGTATCGGCCTTGACCTAGGGCTTTCCTGCACGCGGACAGGACGTGCTCAAGAGTTTGCTTCGATTTACACAACGGGCAAGTCGGATCGTTGGTCGCAGACCATTTAACCATGTTAACACCGGACGGTATTACATCGTACGCCGAACGAACGATAAAGCTCAGTCGCAGTGGGGTCATCCGCCAGATCTCACCCCATGTGAGTATTCTTGGCAATGCGCTCTCCAGGCTGACCCAATGGCCCTGCTGCGACTGCTGGGCTGCTTTCTGGACCCGAACCTCGTTTTCGTTGTCCCTCACCGTTTGTATTACCATGTCTCGGCGTTCTTTGGCTGAGGCCTTTGACCACCAATTGACTTTCCCGTGCCCTAGGCCTCGACGGTCGGTTTGTGTGTATCCCATTATCTCTTTCAATTTTAGTGCATTCTGGGCAGATTCTATCGCATCGAGGACCCTCCACTTGTGACCAGTCTTTAGAGCGGGCTGGACAGCGATGACATTTTGGTCTGAAGACTCGCGTAAGAGCATGGCGAGCCTTACCTTGCCGACTTTAAACAATATAAAAGGAAGCCAGCAAAAGCTGAACTGTCATGGTAAATCGGACTCCAAATCATTCAAATGCTTACAAACACTAGTAACATTGACACAAGATGGATGACAGCTGTGCAGAAGTGAGAACACAGAGTCATGCAAGATGGAGAACGGTTGCTATTAGCAAAGTGAACATGACCGAAAGTATTTTTTTTAGGGGGAGGGGGGCAAAGGTGGGGGGGGGGGGGAATCAGGATGAAGGACATGCATATATATACGAGTACATGGATGTGTAATTGTGAATATATGTGTATACAAATCAGCATGTTAGTATAGGTGCATGTATGTTTAGGTGGTTGTGTATAAAGATGTATTGGTGTATAAATGTATAAATATCTTTCTATAAAAATATAAGGGTATATATATATATGTGTGTATATATATATATATATATATATATATATATATATATATATATATATATATATATATATATATATATATGTGTGTGTGTGTATGTATATGTCTATATATAGGAATATGTGTGTAGGAACTTCAAGGATGGGTGTACCATTGCATGTAACTCCTAATACAACCATCAATATCATTTGTCATACGCGGGTAGGATATCATAACGGAAAGGGCACAAGAAATGAGTCATAATAAGCTAGCCTGAGACCACGGTCTGTTAAACCAGTAAGAATAAGAAGAAACTCCACAGGGGTGTATGTACAGCAGGAGTCTACCAATCATCAGTAGAAGTAATCTTTCGTCGACAAATGTTTCAGCCCACGAGATCCTAGACATTTTCAGAGAGTGGGCCCACTTGAGTTCATGAAATTCAGGGTTGGTTTCTCCTGCTGCACGTATTACCGGATGTTATCGGACAGGAACAAGACGAATTGGTGACTTTGCAAAAGGTACTGTGGGATATGAAGTCGTTGCAGTAGCATCATTAAAGCAGTCTGCTTACCTGGACGACCAAGTGGCAAGCTTATGTTTGGTTTACCGGACACATGTTGTGATTTGTTGGCAGGTGGCAGAGGGACACTGGCAGACAATTCGGACACGATGGACTTTAAGGGATAAGACATATTCTTTTTCCCTAGACACCCGGACCAGCTCATCAAGGTCAGTCCCCCACGACGTTCCTTTGTGTCCAGAGCCAGCTCGAGGACTTCTCAGCAACCTCGCTCAGTTGTTTTAGTATTCGTTTGCATTCATTTCCTCGTAAGCGTAGTTGTTTAATGACATTGTAAAGTGAAATGGAAACGAGACCTCTTGCGCCTATCTCGACGGCAAAGATTCTTACTGTGTACGCTTCGTCTCTCCTCAGACCAGCCGCAGTAATAAACTAAGACGAATATTGGTCACATTATGAGTGAGGTATCTTTGAAAAAGTGTGAAAACGGTCTTAGGAGAGTGTATGTAGATTCGACATGAGGTATATGCATTTATCTCTACAGGGATGAGAGTGTAGAGTCGGGCGTGCATGTGTGTGTGTTGGTGTGGGTATGCAGGAATATGTATATGTATGTTTACATGAAGAGTCAAACATATGTATGGGTGCACATAGGTATAAATGCGATTTGACATCTGAAAGAGAGAGTAACGTGGGATTATGTATAGGTATGGATCCTCGGGTGTGTGTATGCATACACATGGTTGTGTGCAACCATATACTCCAGGGATCCTATCATATATATGCATCATGTCCCATACCATGCATCAAACATACTATAAAATCCTGATTTGTGTGACACAATACATGACATGTTTGACAGCCAATAGGGTAGTTAAATGGGTCGATACTGACAGGACCAAACTCCTAACCATCTACCCTTCCTCCGCCTCCACCCCCCTCCCGCCTGTAATGGTGTGATGCTAAGGGCTGGTGGCGTGAGGCGGATTCTCCTGACTACCTTACTGACCGGTCATGTTGGAATCCAATATGACGACCTAGACAACGATTGAGACTGACGACCATCCAGAAGTGAATACAGCTAAAACAACATAGAATAGCTCCCCCCTCCCCCTCTCTCCAACAATCTTCACACTGAACTATGAGTACATCCCATAACCCCGGCCTCCTCCAACCCTATTCCTACAGCATAACATTTTCTTTGAGATCACATAAGTTTGATAACACGTTGGGTCTACCAGCGTGAAATCCCCCACTCCATAAACTATAACAGTGTTCTTCATGAAACAATTGATTTCCAAAGCATGAAGGTTACAAAGGCATCAACCCTGAACAACATTCAACAGAGAGCACTTCGGCTCGGTGTTTGGAAGGAATCTGTTACTTATGGACACCAGAGCCCATCCGCTAATCCCATCATCTCCACCCGGAAATCCCCCACTCCATAAACTATAACAGTGTTCTTCATGAAACAATTGATTTCCAAAGCATGAAGGTTACAAAGGCATCAACCCTGAACAACATTCAACAGAGAGCACTTCGGCTCGGTGTTTGGAAGGAATCTGTTACTTATGGACACCAGAGCCCATCCGCTAATCCCATCATCTCCACCCGGACCGCACTACGAACAGTTACGTCTACAATTACTGTGAGACTTCACTAACCATTTCATACACATCAAAATGACATGACTAACCCGCTCTTATTTCAGGAACAGATATATATTCACACGCGAAATATTTTCACTATTTCGGATCTATCCAAACCAAAAAACTGTTTTCAATACTTTTGCAAAGTAAAAAACTAAAAATTTCAAAACTATAAATGGCGCACATACCATAACCTTAGCCACGAAAGTGGCGAAAAAAAAACCCCAGAAGACAAATATAACCAGAGAATGGCATTCGAATAGAAGAAACACTGGATGGGTCATGTGGTCATCATCCTACTTGTTGCATTAACTTACCTGAACATTTTCTTATACCAAGTTTATGCTGGGTCGTCGTAGAAACCGAAGTCACTGCATAGCAATTCATTTTGGTATGGTTTCGAACGCAAGCCTTACGGATAGGCAGACAAATGTGCAACCACTGTTTTCCTTCGAGCCCCATCTTGTAATTACTTAGCATGACAACACTTTGGCTGTGTCACTTACTTAAATAATGCCTTAAATAAGACTCAAGAGATAATGTTTTAACAAAAATGTTTTTTTTATAAAATGCAGGTTTAGCCTGTAACATATTGTCCTTTATCTCTTGATATCCATTACCTACGTGTATGTGTCCCAAAGTAACGCATTGATGTTTTATTATGCAGTTAGTCACTGTTCTTTTATTTTAGTGTAATTCGACATGACGCCCATTTTGTTACTTTCTACCACCACCGTGTCGGCTCTGTGGCAAAGTCGATGCGAACTCTTCGTAATGCCGGGGTGCCGGATTCGATCCCAGCTGCGGGACATGCGCCTTGCATTGGTTTCGACAGTGGTATCAGGGGGCCGACCGTCCAGCAGCAATGTCAAACTACTGGACGTAATTTGCCTAGAGAAACCACACAACAGTCAGGGGCTGCGGGGGTTGGTTCTGCAAAGTCCTGTAAAAAAAAAGATACGCAACTAACCAACGTACCACCAGCGTAGCAATCAGTCCCTGCAGTAAATGACAACTTTTCTAGTTATTCGAACTCTGGGTAAGAAACAATAAGAAAACATCAACCGCTTCACATTTCACAGTCATTTTATGAACTAATGCTACCAAAATGTTCATTTTATAAACGCAACGATTTTGTAAACGCACCTCCTTGTGTGCGTTCCGATGCTCACTGAGGGGACGGGGAGGAAAGTGGTGTGGGGGAGGGGCCTTTGGACCCACTGCTGCTTAACATACATGTTAAAATAACGACTTATTAGGGATTTGCTGAAATCGGATGTGCTAGCCTGAAAAGCGCTGATATCATAGCCTAGCTGTAAAGCACGACACAATGTGCCAGCGGTACCTTTATGGGCGAACTCAGAAGAATTAATCAGTTAGTAAAATTTCTTGCGTGAAACAACGAAAACAGCAGAACTGCTACATACATAAAATACACTTCATTAGCTAACAAATGCGTCATTTAGATTTGAATGCATTGCCTTTAGTAAAACCACTTTTAAATAAATGCAACATTGCTAAAATGAAAATCTTCCTTTTCTTCTTCTTCTACTTTCGTTCGCTTGAAATAAATTATCTATATATGCAGTGGTGTCTCTAGTATGAACTTCACTGTCTTTTCTAATTCACTCAGCGACCCGTACATTTTGACCTGTACCGACAGATGAAAATCTAAACTATTAAATGTTTATAAATGACTACTATTTTAAGACAAGACAAACCGCCCAAATGGTAAACATGACAAAATCCAAGTTATTCGCATACACCAAGTGTGGAGAAAAAAAATGTCACTTTTGCAGCAGAATGTAATAATTTACATAGAATATAGGCATAGTGCAGACTACCTGGTGGTTTTTCTAGCTTACACAATATGCTAATCTACCCAAGGTAGCTTCCAGCCAAGCGTACAAAGCTGGCAATAGGCTGGTGAGTATGATCGATAGTGAAATTAATCAAAACAAATATCAATGGCAAATTCAACAGGGCCCAAATGTCAGAGGCCTGACGCCACTTATCGACAGCTAATATTGATGTTCAAGCCCATTGACCTGAAAGTCTAGAGTCAGCGGTATGCGATTATAGATTTATTATAAGACCTTGGCTAAAGCGGTTCTAAATCTGAGGGATCGAGTTCGATTCTATCTGCGATCGATTTAGTAGTCTCACTTTGATTTCGACAGGGCTTTACAAATTCGACCGTTTAGTTAGCAATGGCAATCTACTCATGTAATACTGCTTAGGATAAAATTGGTAACCAATGCTAGGAAAGATTCTGCAAAGTTCTGTAGAGGATATATAATTAACGTGGCACAAAAGGTGCCTTGGTAGCCAAGGGACAAATCGCTCGATGGCAGGCCAGAAGATCCTGTGTTCTTTCGAATGTTTTATCTTCAAAATTGTCCTTGGCTGATAGGTCAAACTAATTTTAAAATAGATGCAAGCTAATGTCAGGGAATGTTTTGGCGGCCGGCACGATTCTGACCACATGATCTAGCAAGAGCCAGGTGGTCTCTAACGATAAGTACAGCACCATAAGTGGTCGCCGTGGTATAGCAGCTTGATGCTCACCTGTCGATCGGAAGGTCGTGGGTTTTGATCCTAACGTTGGCGCACTTTATTTTGTTTCAAAAATGATCATGGCGTATATTTCAACACACCCCAAGTGAAAAAACAAATAAAAAGTAAAGGTCCTTTATCCACACCCTTAGGCTATTAGGAATATAGGGCTAGACCTTTATTTTTATGGAACAATCGGCACTTAGTGGGTAATGTGGTCAGCACCACGCCGGCCGTCTTTACTTACTTGGACTGCACCCGGTACCCACTCAAGGCTGGGTCGACCTGGGAGCCAAGGTAATTTTTCTGAAAGTGAAAAATATGGGTTGGGAAAAAAATAAAATTAATCGATAGCATACTACAGTCGACCAAGAAGGACACAGCCAAATGGATTCTTATGAGAAGAATTCTGCATTGCAATTACGTCATTATAAAGCAACCCAGCAGGCCAGAGAACGAACACAGACTGCATAAATGGAAAATCAATCGGAAGTTTAAAACGAAACACTAGGTCCTAGAGATTCCTGTCAAAGAATCATTATTTCCAGAGCCTTTCAACAACACATACATTTATGGTAAAGTAATGGTCCTTTTTCCTCGCCTTTAGGCGTATTGGGAATGTAGGGCTGGAGCTTTATTTTTATAGAGCAATCGGCACTTGGTGGGGGATGTTGTCAGAATCATACCAGCCGCCTTTACTTTCCAGGACTGCACCTGATACTCACTCACGGCTGGGTCGAACAGGAAGTCGGGGTCATTTTTGAACAAAAAGTCCGGCTCCCACAGAACGGGAACCCACGAGCTTCCGATCCGCAGGTGGCCATCTAGCAGGGGGAAAAATCCCAGCCCTTACAGGAATTTGAACCCAGAACCTCCAACATTCGAGGCCGACACCATGCCTCCAAACCACGTAGCTCTCTCATTAAACATAAAGCTCCTCCATTTGTAATGGCTATATGCATGGCCTTCATAACTCAGTTTATGGTCGACATCAGCAAAAAAAACCATACATCTGTCATGAAAATCTGTTTTGTCTTCATAACTGAACTGTCTTTACTACTTGCATTTACATTTTTTCAAGGGCTGTACAGGAAGGGGGCGGGGAGGGTGTCATGAATCTCAAGATTTAGAACTGCTGTCTAGTGCAATCGCCACGAAATGTGCAGGTTAGAAAGTTATTATTTTCCTCTTAAATAAAAAAGTGCCTTTACTTTACCGATGATTCGAACCGAAGTCATTCGAATTAGAGCTAAGCAATAACGGAGTAGTAGTAATACAAATCTTTGCATTGGAACCCACAGGGGCATAGAAATAAAGGAAGGCCAAAAAACACACGGAGAAGAGAGCTGGAGAAAGAAGTTAGAAAGATGGGAAGGACATGGGAGAGCTCCATGCAATGGCGAAGGATAGAATGACATGGCGTGAGTTGGTTGAGGGCCTATGCTCCATTGGGGGGTAGAAAGACAGAAGAAGAAGTAATACAAATGCATTATCTGTTCTTATTAGTTAACCGCTGTTGTGTGTACGAAATTAGTGGTGATTGTAAAGAGTTAATGAAGCCAGGACTGTGTTGACAAGTTTAGAATGTAAATATTTGAGGGTCACTGGAAGATAATGGGGTGTGAACCACTCACTGGGGGAAAACACGAGTAGCTCAAAGTTTACAACGAGCTTAAGGAATTCATGGATATTGTGGGTCGACATCACGAGGGGGTTGTGAACCCCGAGTGTTGGCGGGAAAGTGAGATCCACGTGTAACGGACTGCGCGTGTAAAAGGTCCAGTGGTTGTCAGTTGCTTTTAGTTCTCGTCTTACTGTTTGGACGAGTTGTTAGAGTCCAGTGGTTACATGGACTGTGTGTTAAAGAAATGTTTTATTTTAGTCTGAATGACTGTGGTTGATTCGAGTTGGACTTAGACATTCTGTCGGTGTGATTTTCAAGAAAAAAATGTGGTGCGGCCCAGGTATTTCTGTGATCGGCGCTGTTGTGGTATTGGGGCACGTGGTTGACGGGGTATCCGTAAGGGCACAGAAGGCGCAGTGTACCTTGTGGGTGCTGACCAACGTGGAGTTATCGAAGGCTGATTATTGGGACTTTAGTCTGGGCTGCTTCAGTCAGGGGCTGGGACAGCAGACGGGAGGCCTGAAGTTTTTCACCAAGTCGTACATCTATCTTGAGTCTTTAGATGGTGGGGTCGTTTAGAGGACGAACAGCTAGAGGTGTGTCACTGCATATCACATAGGTGTATCT
The DNA here is from genome assembly GCA_905116865.2 of Candidula unifasciata. Lineage (NCBI taxonomy): Eukaryota > Metazoa > Mollusca > Gastropoda > Stylommatophora > Geomitridae > Candidula > Candidula unifasciata. The sequence goes on along the minus strand of CAJHNH020008462.1, from coordinate 112,419 downwards.
GCGCGATCAGGTTTGAGTCGCCCGCAGCAGGCACCTGGTACATAGTTCGCTAGGGTGTGTGTGTGTGCCCATGTCCGGAAAGTCTACAGATGTGTATATGTGGATGGCAGTAGCAGTCCTGACAGTGTTCCCTTGATCACGAGTTCATCTTATTCGTAGTAATGTGGTTCGTCGACATTAAAGCCTGAGGCACTATGAAGCAACATTCTTGGTGTGGTGTGGTTTGTAACCGCATTCGTGTACATGGTAAGGTGTTACGTACGTGCAGTAACGTATAGTGGATCTGTTGTTTTGGGTTGGTCATCCTTTCACTCCAGTTATCACCATCAACATGTGCCTTTCCACAGAGAGTTGGCAGCTATGAGAAAATCTGTGTGTAGGTTGGAGGATGGACATTTACAGACACTTATTTATCAAAATTTCCAGACACTTGGCCAGCGAATGACAGATCGCACGCATCACCCGCCATGATTACCTCGATATCTGATGTCTTTATATGTGGTCTTTATATGTTGTCCTTATATGGTAACATATGCACAATGCATTTGAATTTAAATCTAGGTCACATAAATAAAGTATCTGCGAAATGTGGTGCAAGTGACAAGAAGGAAGGGACACAGTTCCCAACCAGACAATACGACATGATCTCGAAAGCCAGGACTTACAAACTCGAATGGATCGAATGGTTACGATAGTTTGGACACACATGCACAATAAGAGAGAACTGGCCGAGATGGCAGGTCAGGGACCAGAAAACCAAATCACAATGACGACCAAAAGTTCGCTAAGAAGATGACATCCGAGAGTCCTTGTGGTGAAAAAGGGTTAGGAGAGTTTAATAGAGTACATTTATCCAAAAGAAGCCGTGACATCTGACACTGACGGATGTATACGCATAAAAAGCGGGCAAACCATCGAAATAGTTAGAACACTGGACCACACGAAGATGCATTCCGAGCAGACGGAGAGAACAGGTGTCAGGAAGATAAGGCGATAGACCATAGCCTCAAGAGGGACCACGGAAGGACGATCGCAAACGACCACCAGGGGACGATAAGTTTGAACAGAGATGAAGGGTGGCAGGCGGTTATTGATAACCCAGGCGAGGAAGAGAGAGGAAGCGGGGGAGGAAATGACTCAGCGAGGGGGGGGGGGGGGGGGGGGGGGGGGGGGGGGGGGGGGGGGGTGGGGGGGGTGGGGGGGGGCGGGGGGGGTGGGGGGGGGGGGGGGGGGGGGGGGGAGGGGGGGGGGGAGAGAGTGCCGAGACGCCTAGGAAGGCAGCTGACAAAGAGAACTGATGCTGCTTCGCTAAAAGAAATATAGTAAATTTGGTTTTGATTTGCTAGAGGAGATTAAGGAACTTATCGTGAGCCATATTAATAGCCAGCAATAAGATACTAGAATGTTATACTGTTGTTTAAATGGAAAATATTTGGTGTGCATAAATTGAAACTATATTGGTGAATAAACAAACTTATTACCACATAATTGTTTTATCACTGGCCGTGTTGTTGAACAAAATTAATCAACTTACAACCAGCATCTTATATACTAAGTTCCGATTTAGGCACATCTATTCTTGGGAGATGTGAAAGACACAACTATGTCACATCCTTAACTGACAGAGGACTGGAATGGAACAAAGTCAAAAAGAAAACTTCTAGTTGAGAAATGTAGCTATCTCTTTAGCCAAGTTCTATACCACAAGGTAGAGAAGAAACAACTAAGTGAAGTGATACACAATGGGCTGTAAGGCATACAAACGGGCCGTTAATCGCAACGATAAATGATTTAAATATCAACCACAACCATTGCTTTAAAGAGCACTGTAGCAGTAATTTATATTCTGCTGGGCCGGTCCGAGAACAGTCATTTCCTTTTCAAATAATCATCAGTATGAGAAATGAGCAAAATCAATTCTGTACTGAAACTGTTGAGAATTCAAATCAGAGGCGTAACTTATGTTCGTCTGATTCTACCACCCACGTGCCTGTGCGCTCACAATTAGCTCAGTGGGACACCTTATTAGGGAGACAAGTGGCGCCTTTTCGGTCACAACAAGCAGTCACACAATGGAAACAATGACGACGACAAGAGAACTTGAATGGCTGGATACCCATCCGTTTTTCACAAGCATGCAACTTGAATAACTCATTGAAAATAATCTAGAAAATCCGCGCTGGCTTCATCAGACAAAAATGGAGTGTCGTCTTACGTTTAAATTGTACCCTCTCAACAACAACGTTTGGCTCCAGTTTATTAACCGGAAACAATGGATATACTACGTGATGAGACCCTAGTCTCTTCCTCGGTGCGACTCTCGAACCACTGTTTGAAAACCGAAAGAATATTTTTTTAAAGCCAACAACCGCGGGTGTCGAATTGTGAAACCTCCTAGACAAAGAGCCACCCGCAGCACCTCACTGAATGCATGGCGAAAAGGTAGTTTGAGCTTTAGCTTTGTGCAGTGTCGTCAGCGTGTCCAAGGCAAGGAGCGTGCAGACTGCCTGCCGCAAACTGCAGTTACTATGACTGTTCCTACATTGACAGGAACGATGTTGTCAAGGACAAATATGATTAGGAAATTAGCAAGACTCAGTTTCCTTGTCCAGGCTTCTGTGTGTAGGGGTACAATCTGGAGCTAACAGTTTATGTGCATAGGGGTACAATCTGGAGCTAACAGCCACTGTGTATAGGGGTACAATCTAGAGCTAACAGCCACTGTGTATAGGGGTACAATCTAGAGCTAACAGCCACTGTGTATGGGGGGTACAATCTGGAGCTAACAGCCACTGTGTATAGGGGTACAATCTAGAGCTAACAGCCACTGTGTATAGGGGTACAATCTAGAGCTAACAGCCACTGTGTATAGGGGGTACAATCTGGAACTAACAACCACTCTCAGGGACCTACTTTACTCTACTTATTTTATATGGCTCGCTAGATAGGCCAGCTGACAGACTTAACTACCCAGACACACTTAAGACAACCCTCCCGCTGAGTACAAACATAATCTTTAATGGACAATGCACAACACGACGTTAAACACTTCAACTGAGCTAAGCAGTTCCCATCCGAAACCCCCTTGGCGATGACAGCTTTACACTCACTAATCAACCCGGGCCAGTTCCCATGGATCTATCAGGAACACGACTCCTAGCTAACAGTTTCTCAGTGCTAATTAATCCGCCGTCTATTGCCAAACGGGACTCAGCGATACACGTAAGGGGTATGGCCTAAGCGTGACCGGGCAGTGTTACCGCCATCACAATGCGCGTCACACCTTGATAAACTGCTCAAACAAATACTGCATGGAATGTCTACTATACAAAGAACATGAACTCTATACTAGCTAGTAGAAACATTAAATAGAAACACAGCCTATCATCGATACTAAATACACATATCCTATTACATCTAACCGTCGCTAAACATAATTTTACCTAGTCAAAATGTTCCGTCTTGTCTCGTCTCCTGTCCCAGCACACGACTCTTCCTCAACCAGCTCGGACAAAGCTTTTTGTATCTCTGGCCTGAGTTCACGGCTTAATACTCAGTAATCCGTGTCACCTGAGTGAACTAGACATGGCCCGTTAACTAGACCCAGTTTTTTGCGTGGTCAAGCTGTCCGCTCTCATATTGAGTTGTACTGAAGGTCAACTCGTTCAAACGTGATGATTCCCTATCATCCTTCCCATAGCCGAACGGACCTCTGACAACCACTGTGTATATGGGTACAATCTGAAGGTAACAGCTTCTGTGTATAGGGGTACAATTTGGAGCTAACAGCTTCTGTGTATAGGGGTACAATCTGGAGCTAACAGTTGATGTGTATAGGGGTGCAATCTGGAGCTAACAGCTTCTGTGTATAGGGGTACATTTTGGAGCTAACATTTTCTGTGTAAAGGGATATAATCTGGAGCTAACAGCTTCTGTGTATAGGGGTTTAAACTGGAGCTAACAGCTTCTGTGTATAGGGGTTTGAACTGGAGCTAACAGCTACTCTGATTAGGGGTACAATCTGGAGCTAACAGCTTCTGTGTATAGGGGTATAATATGGAGGTAACAGCTTCTGGGTATAGGGGAACAATCTGGAGCTAACAGCCACTGTGTTTAGGGGAACAATCTGGAGCTAACAGCCACTGTGTATAGGGGTACAATCTGGAGCTTACATTTTCTGTGTATAGGAATACAATCTGGAGCTAACAGCTTTTGTGTATAGGGGTTGAAACTAGAGCTAACAACTTCTGTGTATAGGAGTGCAATCTAGAGCAAACAGAGCATTTCATTAGGTGTACTAGTTGCTTGGTGAATCAACACAGAAGCAGCGTGTGATCTGTTGCTTCACTCGTGTGGAACTACTTTGGAAGAAATCAGTGTTTCCGGGAATCTGATCTCTCCAGCGTGCTATTTCACACTAATTCACCGCAGATTTCTCACAATGGTTATATTTTAAACTAGTGGACGTTATATCAAACAGTAAATGAAAACCGTCAGTCCAGTGATACTAACAGATACAAGGGACAGGCAGGTGGGCTTCGAGAACGAACGAACGAACGAACGAACGAAAAGTATTTTAAAAAGAGGGACAGATGGAATGGAATGATAGAGGGGTGGAGGGAGACACAGACTGAAAGGCAGATTTCATAAAGTAGATAGGCAGGCAGACATATGAACCAATAGACACAGATTGACAGACAGACAGACAGACAGACAAGCAGGCAAGCAGTGAGATAAGCAAACTGGCTGACATACGGAAGAACAGACGGCTGGACAGGCAGACCAGCAGAGGTGCAGGCACACGTACGGACTGAAATAATGACAAGGCAACAAGGACGAGCAGCTAGTGAGACATACAAGCAAGGAAACAAGAAGGCAGGCAGATAGACAGACAGAAGGAACACAATAATTTTTTTTCAAGAGTTATAAAATAAGTATATATGCCCAGAAAGTTATGCCCAGACACAGTTAGCTGAGAGAGCTTAAAATATTATTTTAAAATTCTCATTTCTTAACTATTTCTATTTTAATAGTTTCGCCATGGATGATTTTTCAGTCCTTCGGCGAGAGAGATATGATTTCGCCAGGTGATGATTTTTAAATCTTTGGGAGAGGGAGATATGATTGGGGGAGCGAAAGGGGTAAGGGGGATTTTGAAAGACACCGTTAGCTGAGAGAGCTTAAAATATTATTTTACTGTTCTCATTTCTTAACTATTTATATTTTAATAATTTCACCAGGTGATGATTTTGCAATCCTACGGAGAGGGAAATATGATTGGTGGAAAAACAAAGAGCGGGGGGGGGGGGGGGGGGGGGGGGGGGGGGGGGGGGGGGAAGGGGTGTATGCCAAACACAGTTAGCTGAGAGAGCTTAAAAAATTATTTTAAAGTTCTTATTTCTTAACTATTTCTTTTTGAATAATTTCGCCATGGATGATTTTTCAATCCTTCGGAGAGGGAGATATGACTGCGTCGAGGGGAGAGGTGGGGTGGGGGGGGGGGGGGGGGGGGGGGGGGGTGTATGACAGACACTGTTAGCTGAGGGCTATTTTCTTTACTCTTCATTTCACCATTCTGGGTCACAACAACGCGTGGCCGGTTTTTTTTTAACTGGTTCAACAACACTGCTATCCAATTCTAAGGATACACATGCCTTCTTTGTTCAATTATTATTAGCTAGTCTTTATTTGAAACAATTAATTTAAATACTTTAGATATTATAATCATTGTTGTATAACATGTCAATTTTCACAAAAATCAAAAATCGCAAAAACAGCTGATCGAAGAATTGATCGAATTGAAATATTTTGTGAAATTTTCATATCCTAAACTAAATTATCGCTAGCAGATTTGTCCCTTAGATATCAATCTTAATATCAAGACTGTTGTCACCATCTGGCAGAGATTCAACAACGATAGAGCAGTATGAACAGCTCTGGACGTTTTCCCTTATCATTAAGTATAGAAAAATCACGTAAAAATTGTATCCCATCTAAATAATTTTTTTTAAATCACAAAATAATGCACCGACCATGATAAACATCGCAAATGAAAGTACATCCTGTCGTTAATCCAAATTGTTTAAAAACTTGTTCATAAAAGTTCGTTATCCCTACAAAAGGAACAAAATTAGAGTGTCTTTATCATGAGCCAGTAAACTGGCTTTACGTCTTTAAGGGATAGATTTAATCGCCAGTATACTGGCTAAACGTCCGTAAAGAGATAAACAGAGAGGGAGGGAGAGATCAAACTCTTCGTTTTCAAAGGGTTAAGGACTGTGCCAGAAGGTGCATGCAACATTCCGACAAAAGACAGAAAGATAGCAGGGTAGACTGCAAAGAAACAAGAGAAATGGGAGAGGAAGAGAAAGTTGTAGAGAAAGATAATGTAAAGAAACTTTTAAAAAAAGTTGACGTTGCAAAATAACCAACTCCAGCTTGCTGTTGCTTAGTCTCATCAGCCAATTTTGAGGTTAGTAGTCCTCTATTGCTTACTAAACGATCGGCTGTGAATGCCATGATCGAAATCAACATAAAGCCATTTATCGACTAATATTTTGTAGCTGGAATCGAAACGGGTATCGTGGAATTTCCAGACCGGCCAAAAGGGTTGCTTAGTTGTGTATCATTTACAGAAGGTTTCAGAACCAACGCCAACATTTCTTGGATGTTGTGCTCACATTTTACGTTCAGTAGTTTGCCACTGCTTACTGCACGGTCAGCTCTCATTGTTGAAACCAACGCAAGACAAACTGTCCGCTGCTGTGGGATCGAACCCAGCAGTCTGGTATTACGAAGCGCGTTCGCAACGCCTAAGCCACAGACGCCGACGTAACAAAGGTAGTGGACGTTTTAAAAACAAAGGCGTTATATATATATATAGCGCAGGATTAAGAAACGTCTATGTTCTTAACACCCCCATCTCCCAAGAGTCTTCTTAACAGCATTATGGGCACTGGGCAAGCAAGTATGCCGGGACCACTAAGACGGTAACTCACAGAAAAGATATTAAATGGTCACTTTCTAAACACATAGTAGCATGAGGCTCCAATGCTTATGGGACCCCCGTGTAAGTGCTTAGCGAGTCCATATGTTAAAGCGACACTGAAGCCACCATACCCACACACATACATATATACAAGTCAAAATGTAAACAACATTAAGTCACACAATAAAAAATATTTATCGAAGTGACAAAAAACTTACCGTAAGATTGAAAAAAAGTCTTTATTTTTTATTATTTTTATTTTTTTCAAATAATTTTGTCTCATTCGTATTTGACAAGTTTTCTGTTACCTTTTCCCCCTCTAACTGCAAAGTCCTTGATTAGATCCTTAAAATTAAACTTAAATTATACAATCTGTATTACGAGATACAAATAACCAATTAATATAAGGTAACCAGCCCGGCGTTTTGGATTGTTCTCCTGATGACATTTTAAAAAATATACTTTGAATGCAGAATAAAACACTCAGCTCCCAGTTTATATCGTGCCCGTTCCATTATAATGCCCTTCATGTAGCAGAAGAGAGGAAAGTCGCTCTCATCACGGTCTGCCTGAAAGAAACTCGGTCTCACCAGCTGTCCCGCCTCATGCACTTTCATACTCAAGGAGTCACCTATATTCTGTGCCCATATTGATGCATGTTGATCAGCCTCTGCTCCTCCTTCCTGGTACCATGGCTTCTGCTATAATTTTTTTCCAATCCATCGTGGCGCTTGATATGACTAAAATATTTCAGCTTCCGAGACAGGATGCTGTTTATTAGCTAATCTTCCTTAATGTTTAGATCTTTCATGATGTCAGTATTTCTTCTCTTTTTCGTCCAAACTTTTCTGAGAATCTTTCTATAGCCTTTCAGCTCAAAAGCTCCTATTCTCTTTCTTAAGGATTACTACTACACACACACACGCGCGCACGCACACACACACACACACACACACACACACACACACACACACACATATATATATATATATATATATATATATATATATATATATATATATATATATATATGTGTGTGTGTGTGTGTGTGTGTGTGTTACTTTTTCCCCCTCTAACTGCAAAGTCGTTGATTAAAACATCAAAACAAAACTTGAAAAATACAATGTTTCACGAGATAAAGATAAGCATTTAATAAAAAGTATTCATATACAAATACACATAAATAAATTAACCCACGTTTCGCATGCTGTGCTACTTCTCAGACTTCCGGAAAAAAAGTCTCTTCTGCTCCATCATCATGATTATTATCATCATCATCACAATCATCAGAATCATCACTATCATCTTCTTTTCGCATGTAAACCCTGCTTTACAACAAATTCAGACTAGGCTAATTTATGCTATGCTTTTTTCTGCTATGCTCTCAGTGTTTTTTTTTTTTTTTTTTTTTTTTTTTAACATTATCTCTGCTAACAAAAAGACTGAGAAACAAATTTAAAAAAAAAAAAAAAAAAAAAAAGAGAAGAATTAAAAACAGGCTTACCTACCGAATGAACATGTCAACGCCCGTGCTGTCCATTTCTCGTTTGATGCCCCGCCAGGAACGAATTAACTTGAAAACGTGTTTCACAGAAAGCGGTAGACGCCGATCAATCCTGACATGATGGAAATCTTTAACCCCGGTTAGATTATCTTCTTTGGTATAAAAATATGGTTTTTTTATACTTGGCATATCTTCAGAGTCCGATTCAATCTTTATAGGTTCTGCTTTCAGGCAACAAAATTCTTTGCTAGATATGCAGCCCATTGCAAACTGGCCCAACCATTGTCGTAAAAAAAGGATGTCTTTCGGTGTTCTGTTTGGTTGACTGCGACCTGTTAAGTTGCGGGACTAATATATTGGAGAATGAAGATGGGACACAAATGTGGGATACAGATGAGCCACAACTGGCTATAATGATGTCGTTACATTGCAGCTCGCTTGGATGTATCTGAAGAATTCAATAACAATGAGGGTTATAAAACTGTTCTAGTGTGAGTGCTAAACATTGATAATGAGTAGGGCACATGAAAGAGAAATACATAAACAGGTGTGTATGTATTTGTGTTTGTGCTCGACAGAGAGAGAGAGAGAGAGAGAGAGAGAGAGAGAGAGAGAGAGAGAGAGAGAGAGAGAGAGAGAGAGAGAGAGAGAGAGAGAGAGAGAGAGAGAGAGAGAGAGAGAGAGAGAGAGAGAGAGAGAGAGAGAGAACCAGGACCTGGACAAAAAGTAAACAAGGAATGGACCAACGAACCTGAACAACTTGTATACAAGGATGTGATCAATTATTAAACAAGGGTTTGACTAATATTTAACAAGGATCTAAACAACTGTAAAACATGGATATTGAAAGTTAGAAAACAAAGATATGGACAAATTTTAAACAAGGATTTCGACAGTTAGTAGACACGGATCTGGACAATTACTAAACAAGGATCTGGACAATTGTTAAACAAGGATCTCGTCAATTAGTAAACAATGTGTTGTCTATTACTAAACAAGGATCTGTACAATTATTAAACAAGGATTGTGACGATTAGTAAACATGGTTTTGACAATTATTAAACACAGAACTGGACATTTATTAAAAAGTATTGTGACAATTATTAAAAAAAGGATTGTGACAATTGGTAAACAAAAACATAGCCATTTTTAAGAAAGGACTTTAAGGCTTAGTAAACAAGGATATGGATTGTCAAAACAAGAATCTCTTTAATTATTAAACAAGGTTTTGACAATTACAAAACAAGGATCTGGACAATTATTAAAATGTGGATTCAGACAATTAGTTAACAGGAATCTGGGCCATGGATTTTGATAATTAGTAAACAAGAATATTGACACATAGTTGACAAGGATTTCTTTAATTAGTAAACTAGGATACGGAAAAAAAAAAACATCAAGAACTAATAAAGAATTTCGCTAAACAGGCAAGAACAGTCTGTAAACAAGGACCCAGACAATGACCCAAAAAAAAAAAAAAACAGATAAGGACAATCCGTAAAAAAAAGTCTGGACAAAAGCACTGAATAAATAGTAAACAATGATTATCCAGAAGTTTTGAAAATAAGCGACACTGCCCCGACGTCATACTTATCATAAGCATTAGAATGTGGAATGCTGAATTGAGAAATCAAATCATAGCACTTGGTATACTCCCATTAGCGCTCCATCCCCACCTTCAGCAGCACGCGAAAATGTCCAGTTACCATCATATCAGTAACTAACTGTCTGATTGTTCATCCCTTGAGTGTTAATCGTTGGCCATATCTCCTGGTAACTCCCTGCGGCGCCAGTAGCCTTAGATCATAATGATATATTTTGTTTGCCTCTGCACTATTCACTCGCTTCCAAAGGGCTGTCATGACATCTAGTGTGTGAGCATCCAAAAGAGGCAGAGAATGACTCTGTTCACTTAAAACAAAACAAAAAACCTGTGACAGCTAGAAATATTTCTGGAAATAGTGCCAAGGGGAAGACAAAGAGGGAATTTTTTTTAATCAGGTTGTAATGGCAACAATAATCTTTTAAAATTACCAATGATAACTGAAATAATGAGATCTAATTGACTGAAATGTTTACGGCATGCTGAAAGAATGTTAGATGAGAGAGAAGTAAAAAAAATATATATACACGAGGGAGAGGAAAGGTCGTAGACCACGAGGCAGACCAAGAAGACAATGGAGAGATAACATCCAGACAGAACTGCAAACACTTGGTATCACCAACTGGAAAGAGAAGACCAACCAGAGAAATGAACGGAGGAGGGTGATATCTGCAGCGATGAACCTCAGAAACTCGGAATGCCGAAGAAGAAGAAAATTTGTCATGGCATGAATGAGTATCAACTAGAGCTAGTCATTTCTCTAGAAATGACCAATATTGGACAACTGGGGTTGCAAAATTGTGGAGAAGCATTATCACTTAAACCACTTACTAGATAATGATGATGACACAGAAATCATATACTATACAGCGAAGTGTGGACAACAGGAGGGAAACAAAATATGTAGACACAGGAAATTACCTTTAGCTTCTTTGAAAACCATTTCCTTTTACCGGCGACATTACTTTAAAATGTGGCGCACCATATTCACATTTCACACGATGAATATGTGCGTTGCGGGTTCTCGTTTTGTCTTTTGTGGTGTGCAGAAAGAGGCTAAGACTTGAAGTTACTGATTTACTTATCATCATAATCAGCATCATCAATTTCAACTTCGGCTGTTAAGTGTTGTGGGGAGGAACAGTTTGTGATCCATTGCTTGATAGGCAGCAATGGCTATTACCATTCCGTTTTGATGTCATTAATCCATATTCTCCTAGGGCGACCTCTTGTTTTCACTTCAGCTCTTTAAGACATAGGTATGTTTGTTTGTTTGTTTTAGTATCCAGAAGCCATGAGTTGTTAACCCTTAGGCTCGGTATTATGGATATCGCAACCTTTCGGCCTTGATTCCATTGTAAATACCGTAAATCTGGGAGAATTGTGGCTTTTGTGCCTACCCCCGGGAGCTAACCCGGACTACAAGGAGTTCGTCACCCCGCAATCCGGTTTAGCCAACTACGCTAGAGAGCCGGGCGCTAAACATCATTAAGGTCAAACACAGAAAAAGAAAAAGAATCACATTAAATATATCCGCAGAAGTCGGATGTGTTGGCCGAAAGGTGCAAATATCGCAGCCATGCTGTAAACGGACACAACGCATTTACATCTTCGGATGAACGCAGAAGAAGAAGAAGAAGAAGAAGAAGAAGAAGAAGAAGAAGAAGAAGAAGAAGAAGAAGAAGAAGAAGAAGAAGAAGAAGAAGAAGAAGATGTTAAATATATATTTCTGCCTACCCCCAGGCGTGAACCCGGGCCACATGGAGTTCGTCACCAAGTCACCGCGCAATCCAGTTTAACCAACTACGCTAGAGAGCCGGGCAAAACATAGGTATAGCGCTATATACCCAATACAATGAAAGGCGTGGGAAAGCGTTCTTTACTCACATTTACTTGATTCTCATCAAAGAAATTTGAACAAAGCAGGCAAAGTAACGGTGAATGATTTCATAGGATATCACAGAATCAAATTTGGCTTGTCTTATGCAACAGATCTACATTGTAGCCCAAGATTTTTTGGGTTGATTTTCAACTAAAAATTTTGACCGGGCAGCGCCCTTAGGCTATTTTTTTTTATTTCTAACTGTTAAGGCATATTTTACGTGCGCAATAATACGCACGGGCGTCTAATCTTACTGTCCAGAGATCAGGGGAACTTACTAGAAGTCCACGTGAAAATATACCAACCTTCACTGTGGCCTAAACCCTTGACCTTAGGCACTTGAGATGGACGCCATCAAATGGTTTGGTCACATGGTCAGAATGGAACAAAATCAGCCAGCAACTATGAAGTACTAAATAAAAACAGAATCCTACAAGGCAGAAGGCTGACCAAGAAAGAAATATGTGTAATGAGCAAAAGAAACCTAAAGAAATGCAAAGTGGCACGAGCTACACAACTAGCAAAAACGTCATTTTCAGCAGTGCAGCGAATAGACGCACAATTGCCGGCTCCAATGTATTGTGTTCGATTCGGCATCAGTGCTGATTTTTATGTTGATTTTTTTTTTCGAAAGTGATGTTAAATCTACAGACGGCAGTCCTAAAGCGAGAAAAACTAAAATAACAATGAAATATGTTTGAGAACATTTACTAGTTTTAGGCTTAGAGAGATCAATTACTTCCATTAAAAAGGGAAATAATGCGAATCGAAACAATGACACATTTTTGCCAAGCACTGGTTTCCTCCCTTTCTTAAGTGGAGTCAAGAATTGACATTACAGCACCTGGGTCATTCCAATACGCGCTCCATCCCCATCGTCAGCAGCCAGCTCAGAGTTAGAATACTAATATGATAGTCGTAGTCTTGTTGTATGCCTGTCTTGCCTTTCCTCTGAGCATAGTGTGCCGGTCTATGGTCACACCCGGATGTATAATAGTCTCCAACCAAAAATAAACTATATAGTTTCTTTTTAGACTTCGCTACTTGTTCTTAAAGAGCTCTGACTACATCTGCCCCGTTATGTATCAATTCAACACCCAGCGATGCAGATAGTTAAGATGACACTACGTTTATGAAGTTAACCTTACACTCTTGAATATTTGTCGTCACATAAATGGTGAATAAATATATTTTGCTTAGTTTAGTTCGTCGAGACACAAGATGGCTAATCTCCATCTCTACAAACAATGTACAAGAGCAACTGGGCTTGCAAGGAAACGAGCGTAAACGGGCAATAACGCACCATGCAAAGCTGCTGAAAGAGCTTCGGGCTGGTTGTGGTCATAAAAAAAACGACATGGGGATAGGCCTGGGTAGACTGGTCCGAGCTCCTAGTGGAATATAACTTTTAAATCCCTTAAGCCAAAGTTTTCCGATTAATGTCTGCCTGTGCTGTTGCCAACTGCTAAAGTGTGTCTAATGAACCAACTGTCCATTTGTCTCTTTGATCATACAGGTAGGCGTTTAATTTGTTACTTCACGACGATATATCATCATAACCTCAGTACCTGTTGCAGTCACCCTCAGATATTGTCCGACAAGCGCAGCTGAGGATGTCCTAGGCCCGGGATTCAATCTCTTTCTGTTGCTTGCTGCTTGCTGTTTACTGCTCCTTTTCCTCCTCCTGCTCTTTTTCCCCCTCCTCCTTCTCGTCCTCCTCCTCCTGCTCCTCCTCCTAGTCCTTCTCCTGCTCCTCTTTCTTCTCTTTCTTCTCCTCCTCCTCCTTCTTCCCGCTCCTTTTCTCCTTCTTCTTCTCCTCCTTCTCCTCCTTCTTCTCCTTCTCCTCCTGCTTCTTCTTCTATTTCTTCTTCTCCTTCTTCTCCTCCTCCTTCTTCTCCTCCTCCTTCTTCTCCTCCTTTTTCTTCTTTTTCTTCTTCTTCTTTCCTTTTCTTCTTCCTTTTTCTTCTTCCTTTTCCTTCTTCCTTTTTCTTCTTCTTCCTTTTCTTCTTCTTTTTCTTCTTAATTTAAGGTCCACTGCCATTTCACTAGACTTCCCAAAAAGGTAAATGTTCTTGTCAAGGTTACATCGTAGCCTAGTATTCTACGTCTTACGATCAGTGTCATATGACATTGCTAGTCATGTCTATCTTTAGCCCTGTATCTAAGTTGCTTTTATTCATTTCTGACGTAGTTTATCTTTTATGCCATGGTGACAAACTGTAGTGAACCCATTTTCTCCTAGATAAATTATGTCCCAGACGGAACGACGTCAGCTAATAAATATGAATGGAATATTTGAATGTAACTAGGACAGCGACGAGAGTCACTACTTAATGTTGACTAGATGAAACCCGCGTGAATCACGTAGAAAATGTTGGCCAAATGAAACTCATGAGAATCGGAAAACACGGAAAATTCATACTTCTAATGTTGGCATTAGAAGGTTTTATAATGCCTTAGAAAGGGCTTGTGAGCCGTCTCGTTTAGGCCTAGGAAAGGAAATCATGGAGTATTGAGGAGTGTCTGCTGGATCCAGAAAGTGTTCAAGTCCGATATGTCTGTAGGGTGATTTCCAACGCCTACCTGGCCAACAGCAACGACTGACGGAAACCCGCAGTCAGCTGATTGTGAGTGTGTTTTTGTTTAGATGGAAAATAGTCGTTACCTTCCAATTACTGTGGCGATGAAACGTTTATTGAAAGGTATAGTTGATACTTTTCGGTGAGTCAGGATAGACATGAGTCACTTTGTTGTACCATAACATGTACTGGCTGAAGTACCAGCGAGTGAACAAATAAAGAGCAACATAACTTGTATCGTTCGCCATCGTCCATGTTTTCTCGTGTGTTGTCAGTCAGCGCATGAATGGGAGTGTGCAATGACTAAAGACAGACAGAAGAAAGAACAGAGTTATTGCACGAAATGGGTGCTCGTCTAAAGAATAGAGGCTGAGGAAAATTAGTTTTGGACAGTATATTCTTAAACATAGGAACTGAGATTAGCTACCAGCCAGCCATCGGGTAGTACCAGTTCGTAAGGAACGTAAGAGGGCAAGATTGTGGGCAAAGTGGCGACACCCCATGTCCGATTGTTTACAGAATGAACAACATCCAAACAAAATATCCAGGCTACGAATGTTGCTAGGGAAAAGTCCACGATTCAGGTTTTCGGCCACCCAACAACCGAAAGCAACAGAAAAATTGTAGACAGTGACAGTGCAGGAGCAGTTACCTATGGTAGCAGAGGAATATAAGTGTAAGTCTACGCATAGATGAACTTGAGACTAGGGCTGCCCGTCTACAACAGCTCTGAAGCCCTGTTGATTGTGTGAAAATTGTTGCCAACTACAGTGTGGTGAAGTGCAGTGGGCTATCTGCACCAAGCAACACAGAAAGTGTTGACACCAGATCCTTCCAGTCGGATCTGTCTTCAAAATTGAAAGATCTAAAAACGTTTGCAACACCGGGTAGTGTGTTGAACAGAAGCCTAGATCGAAAATACAGCAAGCTCTGGCACTGGGTATGTGTGTCACAACTCAGCAGTAACAAGCGTGGCAGAACATTTGATAGAACTCCTACAGTACGAACAGCCTACGATACCTCATAGTCAACACTTATTGATACCTCAAGATCATCGTATATAATCGTTCCAAAACACAAGAATGCAATAATAATAACGCATTTCAACGACTTAAACGCAATCAATTAACAAGAGGAAAACCAAATAGTCGGTTTTAACTGTCCAGCATCTCCTTCTACTTGTGTTGGAGACCACTACTTCATAGAAGGACATGTACTCCCATTTAGTATTTGAGCCGTTAATAAATAAGGGAAATAATGCACATGATTACGATGGTCACTATTGCCAAGAGTTGGGTTTTCTCCCTTTCAGTAGTTTTAAGATCAGATCTGCCACTGTCTGTATTTCGAAGCTAGTTTTTAAACTGAACTGAATTCAATCAACGTCGACCCAGTCAGCTGCCACCAGCCTGCTCACTTAATGTACACAAGTTAGTTGCGTATCCTTTACAGGACGTTGCAGAACCAATTCTAGGCAAATTTACGTCAAGTAGTTTGCGATTGCCTTCTGGCCGGTCAGCTTTCTTGATACCACTGTCAAAACCAACGCAAGACGCATGGCCTGCAGCTGGGATCGAACCCGGCATCCCGGTATTACGATGCATTCGCATCGACTTAGCCACAGAGCCGACTAATGTATACAGACTAAACATTTTACTGAACCTAGATTTCATCATAGATAACAGAGGCAGAGTTTGGAGACTTTTGGTACCCTTCAAATTCACTTCAATTTTCTCCCGTCTTATCAAAGTTAGTGGCAAGAATTAATCCAGGCATCTCCTTGTGAGATGCATTTTTTTGTTATTTGAAGCCCCACCTGGCTTTTTTGGGGGCCCTAAATATAGCAGGGCTTCAAATATGGCCTAACGGCTAAACGGAGTTTCTGGAAACTCTTCAAGGGTGATCCTCATCCACATGGTGGCACTTTGTGTCACCGGGTGTTTATCGCTTATGTGATGTCCTGGTGGGGTCCAACTTACCTACCTAGTTAGTGGCATAATAACTGATCTACTCTATATTTCATCCCTCGACACCCAGTTTGTAAATTTAGAAACTGAAGAAAAAAAAAGAAAAAAAAAGACTCCGTACTTTCCTACAAGAATGTATCGTTATCTTGGGGAAAATTCTTTTTCTTCGCGTTCACCAACTGTAAACTGATTGCACGTAGTCATAACGCAGAGCAGGTGTGTCAGATTTAGCTGGCTGAGCGACGGTAGACCTGTTGACTGCAGGTCAGTAGTATGGTTCCATAGTTAAATCGGAATTTGTCACTAGTAGTTAAACTGTTTAGAGATATATCAATGTGTATCATTGCTCAGAGATATTTGATTTTATGTCGATAGAACTCGTTTATGCAGGTGGGTTGCCTAGGTAAATGTAGTCATGTAGTTAGGTTGTTGTTACGTAACTCACAATGTATATATTCATATATATATATATATATATATATATATATATATATATATATATATATATATATATATATATATATATATATATATATATATATATATATCTCCTTTGTCTGGAAAAAGAACATTTGATTTCATGGTCCCTGCGCAGAAGAACGCTTGTCTTTTCTTTACTTTCCTGTTTTTGCTGTTCAGCAGGGAATTATTATTTTTCGTCCTAATCACAATTTTCTCTAGCCTCCTACTTTGAAGTGTTTTTACTTTTTCTTTCTTTCCTCTAGCATATACACACACACACACAAACAAACACACACACACACACACACACACACACACACACGCACAGACCTATATACGAGAGAAAGCGCACTAGAGAAGATGTGGCCGTTTCAGAATGCTGGCATGGTTGAGTCGTCAGTATCAGAATAGCTTTAAAAATGATTTCAGTCATTCTCCACACACAAAAAGTTGACCACAATCGATCCCCAACAGGCTGTCTCGTGCGCCGGATGTACTCTCTCTCTCTCTCTCTCTCTCTCTCTCTCTCTCTCTCTCTCTCTCTCTCTCTTACACACACTCTCTCTCTTACACACTCTCTCTCTCACTCTCTCTCTCTCACTCTCTCTCACTCTTTCTCACTCTTTCTGAGTCTCTTTCTCTGACTCTCTCTCTCCCACTCTCTCTCACTCTCTCTCACTCTCTCTCTCTCACTCTCTCACTCTCTCTCTCTCTCTCTCTCTCTCTCTCTCTCTCTCTCTCTCTCTCTCTCTCTCTCTCTCAGAACATCTATTCGTTCATTTCTTGATATTATTGCTTTCTCTCCTCATCCCCCCTCCCCTACCCCTCGGAAAAAAAATCCCTGACCCTTTTCATGACTGTCTGTCTCTTACTCGCGTGTCTTCAACATTTCAATCCAATATGTTTTTTATAGGTGTAAAATTAGTAAAGTAGACGACTTTTTGTCCACTCCTTCAGGCGTATTGGTCATGTAGGGCTAGACTTGAGTTCTGAGTTGTTGTTGTTGTTTTTTTTTTTTTTTTTGTGTAGTTTGAATATCCAGAAACCAAGAGTTGTTAACCCTTTGGCTGGGTACTACAAATATCGCAATCCTGGACCTATATTTTGTAGATCAATCGGCACTCGCAAAGTGTATGGTCAATATCACACTAGATGTATAATTTTACTGTTTTTAATGTGGCCGCAATATGTCAATTGTACTGCGTAAAGGGAGGGGAGAGATGGGGGGGGGGGTGTGGGGCAGGAGAAAAATAAAAGGGGGGGGGGGGTCCTTGAATAAATGTCTTATTACAGTTAGTTGCATGAAATACTTGTATTTGATTGCTGTTGTTGGATTTCATCTGACATAAAGTTATGAATAGACATGGTGACTAATGCCGCTCGAAAAGGACTTGATGAAAAATTTTTAACGTAACTTTACTTGACCGACTGGTATTCAAACCCACCAGGAAACTGTGCGATCAAGACCCGGGGACACAAAATGCCACTATTCGGATGAGGATCACCCCGTGACAGGTCGCAGGAACCAGGTTCTACCGTTAGTTTATATCAGGGCCCCCGAGCACAGCCGGGCTAAGGTTTACAAAAATACAAAATTGCATATTGAGACGACTATTATGGAGTTTGCTAACTTTACATGACTGACTATTTACCACACTAGAACATCACACCGAGCGATAAACACCCGGTGACACAGAGTGCCACTATTCAGATGAGGATCATCAGTGAATAGGTGCCAGAAATCCTGTTTTACCGTTAGGTTATATTAGGGCCCCCGGCAATAGCCAGGATGGGGCTTTAAATTAACGAAAAATACGTTAAACATGGAGATGGGGATTACTCAGCTTTACATGACGTAAGCAGTTTAACTCGAAAAAGTTGGTCAATTTCTAGACAAGGGGCCGCCGTGGTCTAGCCAGACGCTCGCCTGCGGATCAAAGGGTCGTGGGTTCGGTTCTTTATGGAGTCTGGATTTTTTTCAAAAAACCCTGACTCCCTGGTCGACCCAGCCCTGAGAGGGTACTAAGTGCAGTCACTGGAAGTAAAGGTGGCCGGTGTGATGCTGACCACATCACCCACAAGTGCAGCTGGTCTTTAAATTAGAGATCTAGCCCTTTATAATTGATACTCCACAAAGGCGGGGAAAAGTGTCATTTACTTTATTTATTTACTTAATTTTATAGACAGACAACTTGACGATATAATACGGGGCCGTTTCCGCCAACAAACCCAATAGCCCCAGCTTTCCTCAAACTCCGATCCTCTCTGCCTCCCACTGTCTCTATTTCCTGTTAAAGGTTGATGAGAAACGGTACGAACTATCATCATTTTTTGCACATCACCTTATTGATTTTGCTTTTGTTTTGTAAAGAGAATTTGTATCTGATGTTTTGAACCAATAAACAGATTTAAAAAAAAAAAAATAATAATACGGCGCCATTAGAATCACAAAATCAAATTCATAAGTTCGCAGAAGTTATTTATACGAGGCAGTCAATCCTGACTATAGAAACCGGATACATCTCAAGCACAGTTTTCAAATCCGACCTCCTGAATGTTCTGTGTACACGTCAAGGGAGGTCAATAATCAATAATCAATCAGATTTGTCCCTTGATCATAGGCCAATTTACTGACATGGTTATCGGTGGTTTATTCTAGGGTTCAGTGTTTCTATCTCTCATGATATCAGAGCTGGGAACTGAACAGTTAATAAGTTCTGAGGTTTTTTGTGTAGTTTAAATATCCAAAAACCATGAGTTGTTAACCCTTTGGCTCGGTACTACGAATATTGCAACCCTTCGGTCTTGATTCTATGATAGATACCGTCAATTTAGGAGAAATGTGGCTTTTCTGCCAACCCGCGGGGTGTGAACCCGGACCACAAGGAGTTCGTCAACCGGTCGCCGCGAAGTCAGGTTTAGCCAACTACGCTAGTGAGCCGGGATAGGTTTCGGGGTTTATACAGTTGTAACACGGCTAAATGGGGCATACACGGTAAAACATGCAGCTAGGTTGTGGAAGCAGGTGAAAAGATGACACTGAAGGTAGGTTTTTGGAATTATGAGGTTACGAAAGGATGATTTTAGCCAGATTTTGAGGAAGAATTGATTTGAGGATGACAGTTGCTAGATTGTGCAAAACAAATAACTATTGTAAACCAAGAAAGAAAGAAAGAAAGAAAGAAAGAAAGAAAGAAAGAAAGAAAGAAAGAAAGAAAAAAAGAAAGAAAGAAAGAAAGAAAGAAAGAAAGAAAGAAAGAAAGAAAGAAAGAAAGAAAGAAAGAAAGAAAGAAAGAAAGAAAGAAAGAAAGAAAGAAAGAAAGAAAGGAAAGAAGAAAGAAAGAAAGAAAAGAAAGAAAGAAAGAAAGAAAGAAAGAAAGAAAGAAAAAGAAAGAAAGAAGAAAGAAAGAAAGAAAGAAAGAAGAAAGAAAGAAAGAAAGAATGAATGAAAGAAAGAATGAATGAAAGAAAGAAAGAAAGAAAGAAAGAAAGAAAGAAAGAAAGAAAGAAAGAAAGAAAGAAAGAAAGAAAAGAAAGAAAGAAAGAGAAAAGAAAGAAAGAAAGAAAGAAAGAAAGAAAAGAAAGAAAGAAAGAAAAAGAAAAAGAAAGAAAGAAAGAAAAGAAAGAAAGAAAGAAAGAAAGAAAGAAAGAAAGAAAGAAAGAAAGAAAGAAAGAAAGAAAGAAAGAAAGAAAGAAAGAAAGAAAGAAAGAAAGAAAGAAAGAAAGAAAGAAAGAAAGAAAGAAAGAAAGAAAGAAAGAAAGAAAGAAAAGGAAAGACTGAAAGTCATTTTAGAAACACTAAGTATATTATTAAGTTAACTTTGACCACTGAAATACACACCCATACGACATGTCAAACTGCCATCCCTGCGTGCAAACATTACAAATTAAATCGCACCTATAATTTTTTTTAAGTCTTTACATATTCATACGACGTTTCTTTTAGAATAAAAACGTTAATTTGCATCTTGTTGCTTTTATACTTTTTCTCAGTAAAATAACATCCTAGGTTTGGCTGTTCGTATTGATTTCCAAAGCCCAATATCAAAGCTATAGCTTATGTTTTGAATTTACACTCAGCACAACATTGTGGTCTTTTACGGTTCATGTTTGTCGGTTTATCGTGGGATATTGTTTTTGGGGCCGACTCTAAATGTTAAACAAATCTGATGCGGATTCAAGGACACATTAAAATATCAAGCATATTTAACAGGGGAATTAAGCATGTTGTATCGCGTGTTGATTTTAGACCCGTATCCGCTTGTCCAACCAATCTTACGTTGATTCATACACACGTTAAAATAGGGAGCGCGTTAGCGCAGTCGATAGGAACTCGCTTTTGAATCCAGCTGCGACTCGCTGCAGCCCACGGCCGGTGTTCGAAACCAGGGGGTTCCCGGGGTTCACCCAGCCTCTAGGAAATAGGTTCTAGAGTTAACACTCTGGGGTAAAATGGAGGGACGTCGCTGTAGCTACGAAGTTACGTGCCACCAGTGACAAGACAATTTCTTATCAGCGGTCCGTACTGGTGACAGAGCACTTATGATTTATAACCGTGTGCAATGACGCTGGTTCACATCTCCCGACTTTACCTGTACTTTTTTTCTACAATTGAAAATTTCAAACGGCTTTTATTGAGGAATTAGGCAATTTATCTTGTCCGACAAGGCTCCAGCATCACCACAACAGAAATTCTGAAAAAAAGTTGAACACCTAATATACTAACTATTCAAGTTAACAACGAACAACTCAAACAAGTGCAGCAATTTAAATATTTGGGGAGCATCTTCACAGATGATGGAAGAATTGATAGGGAACTTGAGGCAAGATGTCAAAAGGCGAACGCAGTAACTTACCAACTCTCCCCACTGCTAAAACACCCAAGCATCACTATGGCACTAAAATGACAACTGATAAATTGCATGTTTATACCAACCCTCTGCTATCAATGCCAAACCTGGTCTCTAACAAGAGCACAGGAGAAAAAGATCACGACGTGCGAAATGAGATGCTTACGTAAGGCTGCCAATGTCACAAGGAGAGACAGAGTTCGAAACGAGAACATTAGAGCAATTGTAGGAACCACACCATGCCTGCAATACATAAAGAAGCAACAAATAGAGTGGTTTGGCCACTTGATGCGAATGCAAACCGACCAACTGCCTCTACGAGCATACAACGAACAGCACTACTGCCCTAGAGCAAGAGGCAGACCGAGAGTACGATGGATAGACAATATATCAGAGATCCTGAGGCAACACGGACTAACAACAACACGTGCAACACACCTGGCACAGGATAGAAAACTGCGACTCCCCACTACGCTGTGAGGCAATTGTGGACAAGACAAGACAAGACAATACAAGACAAGACAAGACAAGGCTCCTACTGTCCAACAATTCTGACTTGGATTTTTAAAAAATGAAAGTTAATTTTTTAAAAAAAACCCAGTATAGATTCGTTTTCACGCCTTTAGGCTCTTGTGGCATATGGAAAGAGCACCCATATTTTTACAGACTAACAGCGTTTTAAATAAGTCGTCCCCTTATATGATGCAATATATGATGCCCTGGATTTAGCCGGTCCATAGAACTGGCCCTAACCCCAATCGACCTACGTCCCACGAGAGAGTACAGCCTAGGTCCCACGACTGCATGCAGCCTATCTACCACCCCCTGAAATATTAAACTTTCCCGTGACCTGTGGATTTCTCCTTTGTGGGGAAGATATAAATAAAGCACCAAACATAACATAACCTTTTGCTTTGAACTAAACAGAAGCCAATTTCTCACCACCTTCAGTTTTGACCCGTCTGTAGACTGACTCACGGCCAGAACACGACGCCGTTGGAAAGAATCGATAACAAACTAATTCCAAGACTCATTGATCTAAAGTTGGGGATTTATTGAAAACTACACCTGCCTCTTCCGTCTTTACAGGTACTCGCACATGCCTGCTTTCACGTGCCAGTGGGAGGCAGGAAGTGATAACACCGGGGCATTATCAAGACAGGGTTATTCAGATGCCCCAGGCTAAGAGAACTAGGCAGAATGTACTTGTGATATTATTGCGTAGCTGGCGTCACACTGGTGCGCATAAACTTGTGGATGGGGAGAATAAGGTGAGTGTACAGTGATAAAAACGATTGTGGAGATAATGTATCGGAAAGACAAACGAAAACGATCTTCACAACACTGAACATAGTTTCTTAAAGTGTAACAGACTTCATGGTGATACATGCGTGTTAGAGGAGGAAAAAGGTGGGTGTTTTATGAAGGTATATTTTAAAATCTAAACGAGCTGTAGTTTTGTTTTCGACAATTTTCCCTGTTCTAAATTTGAACAGAGAAGACATAAACAATGCACTTTACAGTTCATTGCTAGCCACATTTTATTGCACCTAGTTTAGTGTATACTACAGTAACAAGTGAATAAATTATGCAAATAAATGTTGTGCAAACAAAAGGACATGGTCGTCATGTTGCGCTTACCCTTGTAAAAGAGGCAGTTCTGAAAATATTTGATTTTTTTTTTTTTAGTTGTAAAGGATTCTTATTCTTCTTCCTCGCTTTTACAGGCTACAGACTTCAGCAAAAAGTCATGGTTGTTCGTCCACCTCTGGACTGTAGTCTTGTATCAGATCCTGAGTGTAGCGTGCAAATGCATTTTACGTATCTGACTTATTTGCATGCAGACTATTGGTTATTTGCTTTTCGTGTATATGCCGTCCAACTTCAAAGAAAGCCCCCCAGTTAGTCGATCTTTACAACATGCTTGTTGGAGAACAGTGGGTCTATTCTTGTTTTTATCACAATGAGGTCCCTGAGCCTGCACGGGGAGTAAAGATTCATTTGTTTACTTCCTTTTATTCAGCTGTTACTGTTGTGTGCACGTGATTTATTCAGCTGTTACTGTTGTGTGCACGTGATTTATTCGGCTGTTACTGTTGTGTGCACGTGATTTATTCAGCTGTTACTGTTGTATGCACGTGATTTATTCAGCCGTTACTGTTTTATGCACGTGATTTATTCAGCTGGTATTGTTGTGTGCGCGTGATTTTTTCAACTGTTACTGTTGTATGCACGTGATTTATTCAACTCTTACTGTTGTATGCACGTGATTTATCCAGCTGTTACTGTTGTGTGCATGTGATTTATCCAGCGATTGCTTTTGTGTGCACGCGATTTATTCAGCTAGTACTGTTGTGTGCGCGTGATTTTTTTTCAACTGTTACTGTTGTATGCACGTGATTTATTCAACTCTTACTGTTGTATGCACGTGATTTATTCAGCGGTTGCTGTTGTATGCAAGTAATTTATTCAGCTGTTACTGTCGAGTGCGGGTGATTTATTCAACTGTTACTGTTGTGTGCACGTGATTTATTCAACTGTTACTGATGTATGCACGTGATTTATCCAGCGGTTGCTGTTGTATGCACGTGATTTATTCAGCTATTAATGTTGTGTGCACGTGATTTATCCAACGGTTAATGTTGTATGCACGTGATTTATTCAGCCGTTACTCTTGTATGTATGTGACTTATCCAGCGGTTGATGTTGTGTGCACGTAGTTTATTCCGCTGTTACTGTTGTGTGCACGTGATTTATCCAGCGGTTGCTGTTGTATGCACGTGATTTATTTAGCTGTTACTGTTGTATGCAAAAGATTTATTCAGCTGGTAATGTTGTATGCACGTGATTTATTCAGCTGTAACTGTTGAATGCACGTAATTTATTCAGCTGTTACATTTGTATGCATAAGATTTATTTAGCTGTTACTATTGTATGCACGTGATTTATTGAGCTGTAACTGTTGTATGCACGTGATTTATTCAGCTGTTACTGTTGTATGCACGTGATTTATTCCGCTTTTACTGTTGTGTGCACGTGATTTATTCAGCTTTTACTGTTGTGTGCACGTGATTTATTTACCTGGTATTGTTGTATGCACGTGATTTATTTAGCTGGTACTTTTGTATGCACGTGATTTATTCAGTTGTTACTGTTGTATGCACGTGATTTATTCAGCTGTTACTGTTGTGTGCACGTGATTTGTTCACCTGTTACTGTTGTGTGCAAGTGATTTATTCAACTGTTACTGTTGTGTGCACGTGATTTATTCAGCTGTTACTGTTGTGTGCACGTGATTTATTCCGCTGTTACTGTTGTGTGCACATAATTTATTCAACTGTTACTGTTGTGTGCACATGATTTATTCAGCTGTTACTGTTGTGTGCACGTGATTTATTCAACTGTGACTGTTGTATGCACGTAATTTATTCAAATGTTACTGTTTTTGTGTGTTGTGGTTTAAAACATGAACTGTATACATTATTTGCACGTTTTCACGAATTATTTCTTTAGAAAATTTCAAAAGTTTGTTTTTGTTTCTATTATTATTTTATTACTGAAAAGGTTTTTTTTCTATTTCTTCAAATTATTTAGCGATTTCTTTACTTTAAACATAACAATTCTGGTTTCTTTATTTTATGTAATTGTTGGTATGCTCGTCATTTGCTTCAAAAAGACATCTCTATAGCTTTCACCTCCCTACATTAGGCTCCGTAAACCTCAGTACTATATGTAAATACACACACAACAGATTTATATTGTGTGGTATCTGTCTCTTTAATGCATGATATATACTACTCGTTTGTTAACAAGGAGTAGGCATCATCAATGGTAGCTCGCAACTTTAAATGTAAGCAAATATATGTATTTATGACTAAAGATTAAGGGTACTGTTTAAAGGGTTGAGAGTGCTAAATACCATCTATGTGATGTCGACTTTCCTATATTACTATTAGGCTGACACCAAGTAGACACTAGCACCCATGGAACATATAAAGGTCCTTTAATAATAGACACCATCTATCGCAAAAGATTTAACGACAAGAATGAAACTGCTCTTTAAAGTAATCACTGGATTTCTTTTCACTGCAGTGTTACCTCTGAATTCTAATGCTTTAATTTTCCGAACAAACGGGAATCCGAATGAAATGTTACCAAAAAATTATTTAACCGCCTTTTTTGGATCTCGAAGGTCTAGCACGCACATGGGAGGACATTGGGACCATTAGTTTTTGCCGAGGTCATATCTTTGGGCGATTCTATGACTTTGAAAGTCAACGAAGAGGACTTCAGCGAGTAATTGGAAGATCGCGAGACTGAGCAGACAACGCAAGTGCCTCAACACCTTCACCAGTCGCAGAAGGAAGGAGCTGCAGAAGATATTTATTCAGGTGAGGAAGAGGGAAAAGGTGGCGGGACTTCAGAAAGATTAGTACTGAGCAAGTGGGGGGGGGGGGGGGACCTAAAGAAGTTGATGACAGATGGTATCTGACAGAGCCCTAGTTAACAGATATGTCAGCGTGGCGCGGTGATTTCTGTCATAGGCGTGAGGTAAAGTTAAGTCCAATGTGATGTGTATAAGGAGTTACTCCGTACGTCATTCGGGCGCCAGTCCTGCACTGTTCTGGTTTTACGGAATCTCACGGAAGACCCTGCAACACGTCCTCGTCGTGCGCCACGAATAATGTCTCAAATGAGCATTAACAGAGCTGTCAGGGGATCTCGGAGTTGGCGGCCCCCAGAGGTGTAGTGTCCTTGTAGCTCTCATCAGCCCGCCCCCAAACGCATGGGTGAAAAAGCTTATGAAAATTCATACAACATGAGTAAAGTGCTTGCCAAACGTACAACTAAAATGACAACCCTTGGTTAAAAGTGTGTGGGGTGAAGAGAACATTGTGTTGCTGAAACTCAACCCTTGACCTAGAGATTTACCCGCTGCACAGACGAGTAACATCTCCTGTGGGTGGCGTTTCGCAGTAAGATTCTAACCATGTACATCCTCTGTCAACCCTCAGTGTCGTCGCCACCGCGCTGAGTTACACCAAGACAGCAACCATCCATCGGCTGGTTAAGCCCAAATGTCTGACAAAAATAGATCATACGGCACACGAGCTAGTTCAAAATCCGACCATCATAAATCGTAACTATTGGGGAAAAATCAAAATGACCATATCCCGACCCCCCACTCGCCCGATTGTTGGGACCAGACAAAGACATACCTGACGCAGAATTCTCCAATCTGTCCTGCCAACAGCACGCTAAAGATTACAATCTCCGCTGAACTCCGGAGGGAGCAGTCCGTGTCGAACGGGAAGCCTAATACGGTTGTGAGGTTAAGCAGTTATGTGCAGGACGTGACGATTCCTTGGGTGAGCCCAGAACCAGAGCGTTATGTGTCGGCTCTGCATTTATGGACGCCTCCTTGAATGGCGGGGAATGCCCATGATCTGCCTCTGCCTTTCCTTGAGGGCTAACCGTTCTACACAGGGCTACATATCTTTTATGCCCCAAAGGGGGTACTCCGGGGGCAACACCTGTGGCGAAAGGAACACCACACAAATAAGATAACATCTCGACCCACACAAAACAATGGCCACAATCATCCTAGAAAAAGGCCTGACGCCTTCCCTCAAGGTCTGAGTACATCAGCCCGTGAGGCAGGGAACGGCAAAAGCTAGTAAAACGGTTGTACACGCAAAACTTAGGTCCAGGTACAAGCCAAAATTTCAAGCGGACAGTTAACTGGGACCTTCCGCTGGAATTCACTTCCGGTAAACGAAGAAGAAGAAGAAGATATGTCAGCTCATGTGATAATAAGATTGCGACGATTTGAAATGGTCGCGAACACCAGAGCACTTTGGAACACTGGTCATCAACCAAAACAACTAAATTAAACCCTGGATTCATTGTGTTATTCAAAGAAAGAAACTCACCTTCCAAATAATAACTCCACAAATCCCCTCCCTCTAACTCCTATGTGTTTTGTCAACATTTGTATTAAAGTACAATACATACTGTTTATATATATATATATATATATATATATATATATATATATATATATATATATATATATATATGTCTGTGTGTGTGTGTGGGGGGGGGGTTTGTTTAAATTAAAATATGATCAATATTGTCACTATATTTCACAATATCCTGTATTTAGAAAAATTAATTTCAAACTTTGAGTATCTTGGACAACGGTAAAGAATAATTTAATGTTCAGTGGGATCTATTGCTGTGGAAGGCGAACGATGTGGAGTTCGATCGCTATCTGCGAACGGATTATGTTCGTTTCCAAAATACCACTGTGTTGTAATCAGACAATGGACGGACATTCCAAAATATCAAAAACTGTGAAAATTTAAGTTATATGAAATAACACAACAATTAAATTCACACATATGGAACAAACAGTGAAATTTAAAAAAAAAAAAAGTTAAATAAAAAAATTATGAAAGAAAACGAACAACTAAATGAATAGACTACTCTAAAAAACATATCGACAAATCCTTTAGCAATCTTTGAATATTTTCTCTAAATATGTCGATGTACTGGGAAAATGAGCAGGCAGATAGACTGGCCGGTTCTGCACCAATTGGTGGTGAACTGATATATGACAAGCTAGATCTTGTGAGGGTCCTCTGTGAGCGAGTGAACAGTGCAGAGGCACAAATAGATCATCACGCTCTGAGGAGATTGGCTCTGCGAGGAGTTAGCAGGAAATCTGGCTGACGCTCAACACTCAAGGGAAAGGCGGGACGGATATACAGTCAGACAAATTATGGTACCATCGGTATTGGAACTCTTTGCTTGCTGATGAAGATGGGAACAGTGCGCTTATTGTGGTGTCCCGAGTGCTATAATGACGACTCCTAATTCAACATTCAACATATCGATGGAGAAAAATACACTGTTTTCACAACTTGTCCGCATGAAACTAATAAGAGTGCCTGTGACTATTTTCTTCTTCGGCGTTTCTAGCACCCAGTTGAGCATGGGCCCTCAACCAACTCACGCCAAGTCGTTATTACCTTTGCCATCACAAGCAGATCTTCCTGTGTCCTTCCCAACTTATTAACCGCTCTCTAGCTCCCTTCTCCATGTTTTGTTGTTGTTGTGTGTGTGTGGGGGGGGGGGGTGGGGGGTGGGGGGGTCCTTGCATTATTTTATGCACCTGTGGGTTCCAGTGCAAACACATTTTAGTTGTATTGTTCTCAGGTTTTCTCAACGTGTGTCCTATCCGACGCCAGTGTCCCTCCTTCACCTCTTGGTTCACTGGAACTTGTTTAGTTCTCTCTTAACGCTCAACAATAATGATTCTATCACACCATATACTTCCCTCTGTTCTGGACAGGAGCCAGTTAATGAATGTTTGTAATTTATTAGTAAATGCCTTATTTGTTTTCCATGTTTCCACTCCATACAATAGTACTTTTTTGACATTAGAATGGAAATTTGTTTTGGTCTACACAAATTTATGGTGCTATGAAAGCACCACATGCCTTTTGTATTTGTATTTAAATGAATTATGAGTTATGAGTTAAATTATTTTCAAAGCACTCCGGACACATCCATAGGCTGAGATTCTCATCTCAACATATTCATCAGCGTCCTATGTTGGCTGACAAGACTTCGTGTGCGTCTGGTGTGCTTCTCATGCTTTTCTGTGCCGATATTTACTACCAGTTCTCGCATTCTTAGCAGGGTTGTGGACATGTTGCTTCCAAAATCCTCGGAACGCCCTATCTTAATGTCTGTGTGATCAATGGGCCGGCCATTTTCAATTAATGCAGCACCTGCCAGTCTATCAGCTTATTCATTACCAACAATACCTGCATGCCTTGGGACAAATATGAAGGTAACTGCACACACAGGAAAGTTTTGCAATGACTCATCCAGTGTCTGCCTAACCAGCCTGCCTCGACCAGCCGGATCATGCTCAAAGAATCACTCAGCACACACACGCGGGAATACTCCTGTGATTCTAGCCGCATGAAAGCCTGTGTCACCGCCATCACCTCAATGCTCGTCATGCTGTTGGTAGTCATGGAGAAAGCACCGCTGGCTTATTAAACTGCTCTGCCTGAAGAGCGAGCTGTAAATTCCCATGCGTTTTAATATCTCTATCCGTTCACCCATTTTGATAAGACTAAAGAAAGCATTTAGGGTTTTGAAGCGGAAAAGACTTTTAAATGAACTAGACAGAGAAGAAACAACACTAAGCCACAAACAACATTACCACTGTACCCCTTGAACCCACTCATAGACAGACGGTTTATGTGTATTTCAAAAAGACAAAAAAAAAAAAAAAAAAGGGGGCAAAAACAACCCCCAAAAATGGATTTTGTGAAACCTGCAATGCTCTAAGATAATTCCTGAATAAAAACGAAGCCTTCAGAATGCATCATAAATTCGCCTCAACAAGCGTGTCGTTAGATCGGGGCTTCCTTCGAAGCCGGAGTGCATTTGCCTGAGAGGCAAGGAACCAACAATATGCATACAATTAAGTCAGATCTGTTAAACAGGTGTGGATGCAACGATCAGGTTTTGGAACACGACTAGAGTTGAGAGGTGGACAAACGACCAAATCATTCCGCTGGAGTTTGCAGCCGGTGAATGCGAAGAAGAAGAAGAGAAGAAGAAGAAGAAGAAGAAGAAGAAGAAGAAGAAGAAGAAGAAGAAGAAGAAGAAGAAGAAGAAGAAGAAGAAGAAGAAGAAGAAGAAGAAGAAGAAGAAAAAGAAGTAGAAGAACAAGAAGAACAAGAAAAAGAAGAAGAAAATGAAGAAAAAGAAGTATAAGAAAAAGAAGAAGAAGAAAAACAAGAAGAAGAAGAAGAAGAAGAAGAAGAAGAAGAAGAAGAAGAAGAAGAAGAAGAAGAAGAAGAAGAAGAAGAAGAAGAAGAAGAAGAAGAAGAAGAAGAAGAAGAAGAAAAAGAAGGAAAGAAAAAGAAAAAGAAGAAGAAGAATATATGGCGGACGGACCTTTGCATGTACCACTCTTGCTTCTTGTCAAGCAAGGTTTGCTGTTGCAGTTATCATCGCAGCTGGACTGAAAGTACACAGTTCAGTTGCCCAGCTACTGAGTTGAATGTATGATGCCAGTCTGTGAGCCTTAAATTTTATGAGGAAAGCCTTTTGTTCTTGGTGTGCTCAAAGTGGTTCATATTTAGACCTGTTAATTCAGAAAATGGCATGTGGCCAGTTAATCCAAAGATGGTGGTTCCCTATGGAATCTTTTAACAGTCAAAACCATGTTGAGTTGGTATTCCTAACCCTCTGTCTGCTGTAACTTCAATCAGTTCTGAGACACTGAAAGCCGGTTTCGTATGTGGCTTTAAGCACTGTTCTACAATAAAGTTGGAATCGATGTGGTGTAATGGCAGGCCCTAAACTGCGAATTCGAAGGTCCTGAGTTCAGGTCCTGGCGGAGTCGGCCTTTCAAAAAATGACTGGCTAATAGGTCGACCAAGCATTTAAAGCGTACCATGTAATGTCCTTGGAAGTAAAGACGGCCGGCGTGATGTTGACCATATCACCTACCGAGTGCGTATATGTCTATAAAATATAGGTCTAGTCTTAAATAAAAAAAAAAATAAAAAAACCAAGGCGTGAAAAAGAACCTCTTCTTCAATGACTATAGGAAAGCAAATAAAATAGGTAATATACACATAACATTAGTACATTTACTGTGGCTCCCAAACGACTTCGTAAGACTAAGGATTGTTTTTAGATGAATACAGGCATAAAAATAAAAGGTTCTAAGATCAATGACCGAATGACCCAGTGACCTCAGATGTCAGGGGACGAGTTCTAACAAAGACTTACGGATGATAAATGAGATTCCAATATTGTTATTCCTTGTTCGTAATTTCTTGGGGCACTTTTCTGCTACGGTAAGTGATATATATATATATATATATATGTGTGTGTGTGTGTGTGTGTGTGTGTGTGTGTGTGTGTGTGTGTGTGGTGCCTCCCTTCGTAGTGTAAAATAAAGCAGTCATATTTCATGGAAAGGGTTTTAGCATATAATAATACGAAAAAATGTAGTTATTTCTGTATATGTAAGTAATTGCAACATAAACTATACTCTTTTCTTCCATTGAAAGTAGTGAACTGTGCACGCGCCAATTCTTTCGTCTTAGTAGAGTAGCATTAAGTAATTTAGTTACAGTTCTTTCATCATCTCATTATCACAACTGCAAGCCATTTTCTCGACAATCGCCTGTTAGAACGCAACGAATTGTTGCATGCAGTCTTAGACTATCCTTGACGTTAAGAAAATATATATTTTTTTCACTGAAGAATAAAGTCATCTGTAGTTCTTTTTCTTCTTTACGATATATTTTTTTATCATAAAACTGTCTTGGTAGACCTCTGGAAGGTTTACTTTCATAAGTTTCAGAAATTAATGCTTACTATGACTGATTTAACAGTGGGACAAAGAAACCGTTATGTAATTTCATGATTTTCCCGTGCAAAGGTGTACTCTTAGTGACCTAACGCCGAAATAAGAGGTCGGTCAAAAAGATCAAATTAGGACATGACTTGCTAAGGAAAAAGTCAACTTTGACGACACATATTTGAAGGCAGAGTTGTTGCAGCTCGTGAAGAAAACATTAAGACAAAGGTGTATGACACTGACAAAAGTTTTAATGAATACAGCCACACTTATTTGCAAATACTAACTGTTCCATACTGGAGACATGTTTAAAATTGAACTTCTTCTTCTTCTCTTCTTCTTCACTTCGTCTTTTACTGCTGTGGGTGTCGAGGGAGATATAAGGTTCTGTTTCTAGCTCTTCTGGCTGCCTCGACCATAGGCACATCGTGCTGTTGTAGAGTTTCTCTGATGTTATCCTTCCATCTTGTTCTTTGTCTACCCCGTGCTCTACGTCCTTCTTCTCTTTTCATTATGCTTTGTATGGTATGGTGTCACAAGGCATTCTCTCTAAGAGGGCAAACCATTTCACTTGCTGTCTTTGTATGTAATCCAGAATTGGTTCTGTGCCGACTTGTTCTCTTATGGTCTCATTCCTGATCTTATCTCTTATGGTCACTCCTACAGCCCTTCTCAGACATCTCATTTCCGTGGTTACTAATTTTCTTTTATGATTTGTTGTGAGTGACCATGTCTGGCACTGGTAGCGCAGGGTTGGAATAAATATGCTTTGAATAAGATGTCTCTTCGTGCAGATTGGGATTGTCTTATGCTGTAAGAGGGGGGCTAGCTGTCCCAATACTTGGTTTGCTTTACTGCATCTAATGTCAATTTCTTTATCCAATTTCCCATCTTCGGTAAATGTAGTTCCCAGATATTTAAACTCAGATGCCTGTTTAATGCCTTTGTATTCTATTGCTATGTTTAGATCTGTCTTCTTTTTCCCTATTGACATTACTTCTGTCTTTTCAGTGTTGATTCTCATATTATTTGTTTTACATTCTTCATTCATGGATGTTAGATGTTGTTGCAATTTCATGGCTGTATCTGCTATCAAGGCCTGGTCATCTGCAAAGAGTAATTCGTTGATCTTACTAAGATCTTCATTCATGGGCTTGGCATTCTTGCATATACTGTCGATGTAGGTGATAAACAGCAGTGGTGATAAGACACACCCCTGTCTCACTCCAGATGTCACTGTGAAAGGATGAGATGCTCCCTGATTTATTCTAACTACACTTCTACAATCCCTGCATAAACTTTTGCACACTTCGATGAGGTGTTCGCTTACTCCATATCTTGCCATTATTTTCCATAATAATTGTCTGTCGACTCTGTCAAATGCCTTCTCCTGGTCTACGAATGCCACAAATAAGTTCTTATTGTATTCAATGTTTTTTTCTATTAACTGTTTAAGTGTGAAGATTGCATCTGTGCAGCTTCTATTTCTCCTAAATCCCATCTGTTCTTCTGCCAGCTGTGGTTCTATCACTGGTCTCAGTCTTGTTTCTATTATCTTGTCATACATTTTGCCAACATGGCTTAAAAGAGAGATGCCTCGATATTGACGCATTGTCGTTTGCTTCATTTGTTCTTCTACAATGGTATAACTACTGCATGTTGCCAATCAATAGGGGCCGTTTGTTGTACCCATGCTGCATTGAATATTCCGTGAAGCCATCTGATGCTGCTTTCACCTGCTGCTTGAATTATTTCTGTTGGTAATCTATCAGCTCCTGGTGCTTTATATTTGGGAGACTGTTTAATGACTTTTTCTATTTCATCCATTAGTATGTGTGGTTCAAACACTGTTGCTCTGTGCTCTTCAGCTGTTCTTTCCTGATGATCTCCTAGAGGATTAAAGAGCTCATTGAAGTATTCCCTCCATCTTTCTGCTATCTCGGGTGGATCTATCAATGGCCTTCCTGTCTTATCATTAATTATTTCAGTGGGGTTGTAGCTCTCATCTCTTTTTCGCATATTTTTAACTACTTTGAAAAATTTTCTGCTGGCTGTTTTCTAATTTTCTGCTAGTGACTCACCGAAACGTTCCCAGGATGCTTGTTTTGCTTTCTTGACACTCCTGTTGGTTTCTCTCCTTTGCAGTCTATAGTTTATATAATCTTCTTCTTTCTTTGATTTTATCCACTGTTTATATAAGTCTTTTTTCTTTTTAATTGCTTCTTTTACTTCTTCGCACCACCAAGGTGAATATTTGTTATTTCCCCGTCTGTTTCCACTCTTCCGTTTTCCACAAAATTGTCTGCAATACTAAGCATAGTGTTTTTATATATACTCCATTCTTCCTTAATATTGCCAACTACATGTGGAAGTTGTTTGAATGCTGTCTCTGCTTTCTGTTGTAACTGTTCTTTTACTCCTTCCTGTTTCAGATTTGCTATCTTGATGAGATCCTTGTTTTTGTTTAATTTTTTTCTGTGTTTCTTTAATGTAAGATGTTTTGCTGTTAACACAACTATTTTATGGTCAGTGTCACATAGACCATTAGGGATTGCTCTTGAATCAATTGAACAAGGCAGACAAATAGGCTGGATCTGCACCACTGAGTGGTGAGTTGATACATGACAAGGCAGATGAGGTCAAGCCCTTTGGGAATAAGTAGAAGAGAAAAAAGATAATCATGGCCTGGAGAGAATGATACACTTGGGTATGACCAGAGGGCCTGGCCAGAACACTACACTCAGAGGAATGGCAAGATAGACATATAATCGGACTGCATCAGATACGATTTGTACTGGAACACTGCGCTGGCTGATGAAGATGGGGACGGAGCGCATATGAGAATGCCCCGAGTACTGTGATGTCTTTTTGACTCAGCTCAACTCAATTCAATTGAACATACATGACAACAAATATATTTTCTTCACCTATGAAGTAGTTTTAAAGACACCTCGCTAGAAAAAAAAAAATTGAATCAGAAATTCAGATTTTTACTGTAAAATCTAAAAGCTCACTTATTTACAATGGTTCGTCAAGATCAAAAGAACTGGCTGGTATTCGGCATTCTGAGCATCTATAAACTAAAGATTACCACTATTCTGCCTCACGGATATACTAAAGCTGCATGCCCCCCCTCCCCCCACCCCCACCCCCACCCTCCCCCCCCACCACCCCCCCCCCCCCAAAAAAAAAAAAATCAGTGCTATCTAATAGGCAGTTTTCGAGAAAATGGCTTGTAAGTGTGATCATGAGATGTTGAATGAACTATAGGGGGCCGCGTTAGCACAGTCGATAGGAGACTCGCTTTGAAATCCAGCTGTGACTCGCTGCAGCCCACGGCCGGTGTTCGAAACGGGACAGTTCCCGGGGTTCACCCAGCCTCTAGGAAATGGGTACCAGAGTTAACAATCTGGGGTAAATAGAGGAACGTCCCTGTAGCTACAGAGTTGCGTGCGGGCGGCGACATAGGTGGGCAGTTTCTGATCAGTTATCCGTACTGGTGGCAGAACACTTATGGTTTATAACCGTGTGCAATAACGCTGGCTCACATCTCCCGACTGAATGAACTATAGACTATCAAGAGAAGGTTCATAAAATGATCCAACAGTCTGCATTCAAGTGAATCAGATCTGTAAAACTGATGCACACGCAACACTCAGGTTCTGGAACAGGACTGCAGTCCAGAAGTGGACGAACAACCAGAACTTTCCGCCAGAGTGTACAGCTGGTGAACGCAAAGAAGAAGAAGAAGATAAAATAATCATTGAGAACATCAAAACGGAAATGAACAGCATAGCTAAGTCCTAGGAGCTGCAACAGATGATGATAACAGATTTAAACCACAAGAAACAGAACAGATATGTGTGGCATGTCAGCTTAAAAGTATAGTTTTAAAAAAATCTTCGTTGAGAAAATATTAAGTTAAGTTAGTTAGGATCCCTTTTTACGCCTTAGGCATATGGGAAGAGCACCCATATTTTTCCAGACCAATCGGCACTGGGTAGGTAATGTGGTCAGCATTACGCCGGCCGTCTTTACTTCCCCAGGACAGCTATCCTGGTACCCATTTTAGGCTGGGTCTACCTGCGACGCCCCATACCATGATAAAAATCCACGCAGCCAGCAGTGGGTTTCGATCGTGGTACGTTGGAATTACGAGTCGGACTCGCAACGCCTAAGCCACGAACGCCGCTGAGAAAATATTAGACAAGGAGAAAAAATAGAATAAATATATACACAGAAAGATCAAGCATCTGAGCAAAAATGGATAATATTATCCATGAAAACTTAAAAGGAAAAAAAGAAGCAGCAAGTATTGGACAATCGTAACAAACGAGGCATGCCCAAGATGACCAAGAAGCAGAATTTAAAAAAAAGGATGAATAATAAGAGAAAAAAGAGAAGGAGGATGGTGAATACAAAGAAGAAAGAAAGAAAGAAAGAAAGAAAGAAAGAAAGAAAGAAAGAAAGAAAGAAAGAAAGAAAGAAAGAAAGAAAGAAAGAAAGAAAGAAAGAAAGAAAGAAAGAAAGAAAGAAAGAAGAAGAAAGAAAGAAAGAAAGAAAGAAAGAAAGAAAGAAAGAAAGAAAGAAAGAAAGAAAGAAAGAAAGAAAGAAAGAAAGAAAGAAAGAAAGAAAGAAAGAAAGAAAGAAAGAAAGAAAGAAAGAAAGAAAGAAAGAAAGAAAGAAAGAAAGAAAGAAAGAAAGAAAGAAAGAAAGAAAGAAGAAAGAAAAAAGAAAGAAAGAAAGAAGAAAGAAAAAAAGAAAGAAAGAAAGAAAGAAAGAAAGAAAGAAAGAAAGAAAGAAAGAAAGAAAGAAAGAAAGAAAGAAAGAAAGAAAGAAAGAAAGAAAGAAAGAAAGAAAGAAAGAAAGAAAGAAAGAAAGAAAGATGGGCAAAATGAAAAGAACTTCTCAGGAATGTACCTGGTACCCATTCCAGGCTAAATCGACCTAGAAGCTAAGGTCATTTCTTAAAAAAGTCCCACCCAGTCAGGAACCGAACCCAATACCTTCCGATCCACAGGCGAGCATCTAGCCGCTAGATTACGGCGGCTCCCAACCTAAGTACGCGTTTGTTTTAATTTCCAAGTCTTCCAGGTCGGTCAGCAAAAAACGCATGCCTTTTTCACATACCAGTGTAAAAACCCAGTTCTTAAGAAAGAGAATAGGGGCCTTTGAGCTGAAATGCTATAGAAAGATTCTCAGAATATCTTGGACAAAGAAGATGAGAAATATTGACATCTTAAAAGATCTGAACATCAAGGAAGATTGGCTAATAAACAGCATCATTTCTCGAAAGCTGAAATATTTTGATCATATCAAGCGCCACGACGGATTGGAAAAAATTATAGCAGAAGGCATGGTACCAGGAAGGAGGAGCAGAGGCCGACCGACACGAAGATGGGCACAGGATATAAGTGACTCCTTGAGTGTGAAAGTTTATGAGGCAGGAGAACTGACAAGAGACCGAGTTTCTTACAGGCAGACTGTGATGAGAGCGACGTTCTGCAAAGGACCTGCTACATGATGATGATGAGTGTAAAAACCATTACTAAGATTTGTTGGAAAGAGTTGCAGCTAATTTTGTGAACGTCTTCAACAATGCGTCAACCAAAACGGACATCAAATCCCCAGATGTAATTTTCTGTTCATTGATTATTATCAAATGATGTATTCTTTATACTTACTTAGTCGATCTTCTTCTATCTTGGGGTGTAAAGATTTGCCAGCGAGATCGACATCTTCTCTGTCAGCAGTTTTCTTTCTGGCTATGTTCCATTTCAGACCATCTGTCAGTCAGAGACTGTCAGATGTTGTCTTCGTAGCGAACCCTTACATTCCTACATTCTACGAGTTTAAACAAAAAATTGTAAATAAAAAACAAATAACAAACCTTGAAACTTTACTCATGTTTTACAGACACTTGGCTCCTGTGACCCACCCTGCACAATGGAAAAGATATCCACATAGGCCAAATTATAATAAAAACATAGAAACTAGACAGAGATCATTGTTTTGTAATGCCCAGAAATATCCAAAATTTTTTGACATTTTTCCTATCCTAGTTAGAACTGTGCATTATCCAAGAAGGCGTAAAATTAAAATTCCATAGAAACATTTTAAAATGAACATGTTAAAACTATTCATTAAAAAAAAAGTTAAATTGACAGACATGATTTTGTTGTATTGTTGACAGACATCTACCATGCTGCGGAACTGTCTGACCCCTTAGAGATCTGTTCACTTCCTGCAGCATAGAAGTCTTCAAAGACACGCACCGTGGCATGACGATGGCATACTCAAAGACAATGTCAGTGTTCATATATGTTCTCAGGACATACCTTGGTAAGCAATTGCTCTTTTTGTGCTCTTTATGTTACATTTTTTTGGGATAATTGTGGTCTATCATGTGGAGAAGAGGATACAAAACTGCACAGACACAACGCAAAAACGACCCTTTTATAGGTGGGTAAGTTTTACCCCACAAGGAAACAATAGGAACAGGAAACAGATACAATGATGACATGAGGACGTCCAAAAGCAACCCCGTAAAGATATTTAACGAAAAAGGCTAAAGGAGTTTTTGTGGATTCTATACATGGTTTTGAAAATACGGCAAGTATATAAAAGAAAGGTTAAATAGACTGCTAGTGCTATATGATTTATAATGTAAACAGGAGTCTTATGATGACGATGATGATGATAATGATGATAATTATGATGATGATAGTGATGATTATGATGATGATAGTTATGTTGATGATGCTAATGAATTATGACCTTTTTTAAGTCTCAGCGTGAAAGACAAAGGTTACACCGCTTTGAAATCTTTTTTATCAAGAGGTTTCTATCAAACACACATGCTCATTACAAAAGTATTCACATGAGAGGACAGAATACATTGAATTTTTTGTGTTTACTTTTGAGCCTGGTTCTCGGCAGAATGGATAAGTAATTAAAGACCATTTTAACACTGTTGGTCCATCCCGTACATGGTGACATATCCATATATTTACTGACCACCGTCAATCAGACCGCCTTTATTTACAGGACATTTCCTAGTAAACACTTAAACATGTTGCACTTTGGGAACCTAGGTACAATTTTATAAAATCTGCCTGGATGACTAGCTGCCAACCAAAGAAATTGCCTTGTTTGTTCTGTCGTTTAATTGAGTTTCATTTATTTGCTAGCCCTAATCTAAGACTGGTATCCATCCGAATGTGGTACTCTGCTAGAAGAATTTTTGCTATGCACTGCTGTTCAACATGTTTTAGCTTTTATATACAGTGAGTGAGTCAGTGAGTCATTCAGTGAGTGAGTCAGTGAGTGTGTCAGTGAGTAAGTCAGCTAGTGAGTCAGCGAGTGAGTCAGTGAGTGAGTCAGTGAGTGAGTCAGTGAGTGAGTCAGTGAGTGAGTCAGTGAGTGAGTCAGTGAGTGAGTCAGTGAGTGAGTCAGTGAGTGAGTCAGTGAGTGAGTCAGTGAATAAGTGGGTCAGTAAGTCAGTGAGTGTGTCAGTCAGTGAATTAGTGAGTCAGAGAGTGAGTGAGTCAGTGAGTGAGTGAGTCAGTGAGTGAGTCAGTGAGTGAGTTAGTCAGTGAGTCAGTGAGTGAGTGAATGAATGGGTGAGTGAGTGAGTGAGTGAGTGAGTGAGTGAGTGAGTGAGTGTGAGTGAGTGAGTGAGTGTGTGTGTGAGTGTGTGTGTGTGTGTGTGTGTGAGTGTGAGTGAGTGAGTGAGTGAGTGAGTGAGTGAGTGAGTGAGTGAGTGAGTGAGTGAGTGAGTGAG
Source organism: Candidula unifasciata (assembly GCA_905116865.2). Classification (NCBI taxonomy): domain Eukaryota; kingdom Metazoa; phylum Mollusca; class Gastropoda; order Stylommatophora; family Geomitridae; genus Candidula; species Candidula unifasciata. The sequence continues at coordinate 72,396 of CAJHNH020008462.1, read as the reverse complement.
TAAGTGAGTGAGTGAGTGAGTGAGTGAGTGAGTGAGTGAGTGAGTGAGTGAGTGAGTGAGTGAGTGAGTGAGTGAGTGAGTGAGTGAGTGAGTAAGTGTGTGTGTGTGCGTGTGTCGTTTTCTCTGACACCAAAATTCAGAGAACTTGGAATGCGAACCAAATTTTCAAGAAGATTTTATTATTACAAAACACTTGAAACTAAAAAGTGTAAGTCCCGCATGGATATGCTTACAGCGGACACTATTTACCGTTCCTTTGGTGAGGGTAATTAACTTAACTCCACGGAACTTTGAAAAACAATGCGGCCTCCTAACTTTTAAATTAGTTGCTGGTCTGTGATCGATCATATTCAACCAAAGTTAATTATTAGAGTCGTGAGCTAGGTAGTTTATTTTGTTGTTTATATCCAATGCCCACGTGTTGAGTGTCTGGAGAATGTAAAGAACAAGTTAGTTGCATATCTTCTGAAGTAGTGTTCTTCAACCTTTTTACACCTGCAGACCAGGAGAATCTTCTTCTACGTGCGCCAGAAGACGTAAAATGCGCTTCAACCGTTTACAACTCAGCTGCGATATTTCGACACATCCAACTTTTGCAGGCATTTGTTGTCCAGGTTAAACTTCCTGCATAAGTTCCTAAATCCTTTTGCCTCCTTTTCCTTCAGTTAATCCAGGAGCGTAAATTCAGGACAACACCAGTTCTGTAGTGGTTTCTTATTCGTCTTTGCTTCCTGCAGAGTGCCTTGGCTGACCACTAATTTTAACATGCTGCTCTTGCAGTCTGGCCATGGTCACATATTCATTCGTCACCTGATTCTCGCAAACGTCTTACTTCTATAGTACAACATTCAGAATATCAGCCTGGTCCATGTCTTGTCAACATCTACAGTAGCTTCACCTGCATACTTGCTCATTTCCTTGCACGTCTGACTGCCCTGTCACAAAAATGAAACTTATATTTGTCAGCACCAACCTCCTCAGGGACTTTAACCATTGTCTTCATATCCAGCCCACTGCTATCCTCCTGAACATTCTCACTAAACCCATGTTGTTATTTGTGAACGTTACACGTGTTTAAAAACAAATGTCTGAGGGAACAGTTGAACATAAAATGGAATGAATTCAAGAGGGCTTATAAAAGAAATGGTCTGGTCAAACAGTTGTAATAACAGTTATAAGGCAATGAAGATGATACTTGATACCTCCTAAGAATAACGGAGAAGTGAATCACCCATAGGGGACTAAAATAGAAAAAACAGTGACTGAGGAAGCGGGGACATCGAAATGAAACCCTAAAACTAAGGTTGATAAAAGAGGCCAAATGTGCAGGATTTGATTTAGTCCATGATGTTGAAAGAATTACACAGTATAGAACTAAACGGAGGAGCAGACTTTTATGACACACACACCCAAAAACGACAATGCTGGTGATGATAGTTATTATATTTATTGGCCATATTCTTAAGCTTTAAATATACACTGTCTCAATCTTCATCTTCCCCCGCAACCATATATTATTACTTTGCAGTTTACATAATTCTTTCATTGAGTGATTCACTCCCAACAGGCACACTTATCTCAGTGTGTAACATCAATCAAAATGGCCGGTGGCAAACTGTTTAACATGTCTATTAGCCAGTTCAATATCAGACATCGATTGCTTGCTCTCGATCGATCGAATATCGATCCGCTTCGGAGACAACGCCATTTCTGCCTCTAATACTCTTATGCTGATATCGTAAAATTCGGCGCTTGGTCAGCATAACCTCCATGTTGGGGTCATAGGTCTTTTTTGCAAAACGTGGGTTAGAGGTCAGATTTTTTTTTTAAACTAGGAAGCGGTTCAAAAGGCATAAGTCTGGGTGCGCAATTAAATATTTTTAGGGCCTTTTTTGTGTTTATCTTATCACTATCATTTCCATATTTCTTCTGTCTCAGTATCTATGAAATGAATCAAACAGAAAGATGGAGCGACAAATGTGCTTTAAAAAAAAAATTATCTTCCTCCATTGTCTCTACGTTTTACAACATGGTCAGCCAATGATGAGGTTTTCAGCCCAGTCGCACGTATTTTGTCCTAGGCCGGCTTCATCGGAAAATAACTGTTTTAAACATTACTTGCATCAGGAATGACGAATTTAACCTTTATCTGTGTGTGAGCCCTAACAGGAGTTTAAAATGATGGTTACGCAGATTTTTCTGGCTGACAATGCGGCTATTAAAACTGCTTTGGAGTTGGTCACAAACGATGTTCTCAGTGCCATGTGAGTTGCACATCGCAAAGTCGATTAAGGCGACAGGTGTGACTCTATAACCCTGATTAGCATGGTGAATATGCGGCGGGGTGAGAGACGTAAACAGGGGCTGTGAGACATGAAAGGTCCCTGCTAATTCCTTATTCCTTCTATATGTTATTTTACCTACACTCGTATCTTTTAAATGTGTATAATGGATGTTGTGATTAGGATAATGCAGCACTTTCTAGTCACTGAGTGAGTGAGTGGTGTTCAACTCCACCAAGACCGCACAACGATGGACAAACACCCGGGGACACAAAGCGCCACCATTTGGATAAGAATCGTTTTGTCCACACTTGTTTGTAACTGTACTATCTATTCGTGTTATGTACTGATGAACGCTTTCTAGCAGCAACGTTCACTTGTTTGTGATTGTGACTAGTTTATATTTTTGGTTAGTAAGATATTCTGGGTCTAATGCATAGCAATTCTGCGAGGAAAATCCCTAATCATACGGCTTTTACGACATGTTTGTAAGTATGCAGCGGTGTTTACCACAAAAAAGGCATCACAACCCACTGGGGCAACTTGTAAAAATATAATATGGTAACAACGATATTTTTGTGTCCTTTTTAAACATTATAACTCAAAACAAGAAACTTTCTTTTTAATCTTATATATATATTTGTTATATTTGCACTAGGAACACTGTCGTGGTGTAGCGGCTAGACGCTCGTCTGCTGATCGGACGGTCGTGGGTTCGGGTCTTGACGGAGTCGGACTAGTTTTGTTTTAAAATATGACCTTGACTGGCCCAGTCTTGAGGGGAGGGGGGGGGGGGTATGGTGTATAGCCTTGAAAGTAAAGGCGGCTGGCATGATGTTGACATCATCAGCCACTGAGTGCCGATTTGGTCTATAAAATATAGGCCCGTCCCAAATGCCCATAACACCTAAAGACATGGAAAAGGGCAGTTTGATTTTAACTTTTTTATTTTCCCACTAGGCTCGTCTGCTAGCTCGATGGTTTGGTTGCGTATCCACATCAGGGCTAATTTTCATTGTCAATACTGACCTTAGCTTGAAGATAGGTAACAGATAATGTGGGTGTGAGGAAGTAAAGGCGACCAACGAGATGTTGACCACATCACCCACAGAGTACAGACTGGTATTTTTTATTTAAAGCATAACATCTTTTGCCTGAAGCGGCACTGTGGTAAAAATAATCCTTTGCCTGTTTATTGTAATTTAAATTTATTTGTGGATCAGAAGGTAGTGTCCTGACGGGCCGGACATTTTCAAAAATTGACCTTGGGTCCCTGGTCGACCCAGCGTTAAATGGGTACCAGGTAAAGTTATAGGAAGTAAAGGCAGCAAGCGTGATGCTGACCACATCACCCATCAAGTACCGATTGTCTATAAAATATCGGATTTACATGTCCAGTGTGTGGATTTTTATCATGCAACGGGGCGTCGCAGGTCGACCCAGCCTTAAATGGGTACCAGGGCGGCTATCCTGGGGAAGTCAAGACAGCCGGCGTAATGATGACCACATTACCCGCCTAGTGCCGATGGCATGTGAAAATGTGGGCGCTCTTTTCATATACCCGATACGCCTAAAAGGGGTGAAAGGGAATCTTTACTTTCACTTACATGCCCAGTTCGTCTAAAGGCTATGAAAAGGGTCCTTTCCCATTTTGCTAACGTCTATTCACTAATGTATTATACCGCTTTCAATCTTTCATCTTTTTTTTTTAAATTTTTTCTGTCTAGAAAGCTGACAGCAACGACATGACAAAGGGACTAGCAGCAGGTTTCGGTGCCTTCATAGGCATGATCGTGGTGATATTCATCTTGTGGTGTTGCTGTTGTGTTGGTGATGATTCTTCTGACTCTTGCTGTTGTAAAAACAAGAAACAAGCCGGGACCTCAGTGAAAAAGACGGTTGGCAGCGACAAATGTAAAGTAGCACCGTCCCCTCCGCAGTCTGCAGCACCCAGATCTCGTGCTTGCTGATACTTGCAACTTTATAAAGTATAAGACTGGTAGCGGCTGTTGGCTTTGGCGCCTCTAGTAACTGCCATATACATTTACTGCTTGTGCAAATTTCTGGCTTGTTTCGAGGCTAATTCACCAGTTCTTCAAATCAGACAGTCTGGAACATTTCATTTGATTTTTACTAGCACAGGATCGGAGCAAGTATAGAAAGGGGCAGGGGGTGGGGGCTGATTGCAGTGAGGGTGAAACCTCGACTAAGATTAAGTTAAATGTATAGAATGCGTTCAAATGAAATACGTTCTTTAGGCTTCTTTAAGATGATATAATGTCAACTCGACCATTTTCTTAAAGGCCAGAAATAGAACATCGGAAGCATGGGCTATAAGCACTATTTTAGTTTATTGCTAAGTACTTATCTTATATGACATGATGATGTTCAGCACATATAATTACATGTAATGCGACAAAAATGGGTTTCAAATTAAATGTGACATCCTTTGTGAATACCCTTCAAAGTGGGAAATGATCTAGGCATACATCAAAGACCTGCAGCCTAACTAAACTGTCACAACAATAATTCCAGGCATAAACAGAAAGACAAAAGAATGAAATATATTACTGCATGCAAAGATCTTTTAACATGTCTAAAGCTTCCATCCTAAACCCGATGGACACAGGTGTACACCAATGGATCACTGGAGGGAGCAGAAAACAAAAACGGAGGAGCTGGGTCTATCATCATGGTGCAAGATGGGACCACAACAGAAACGTCAAAAGCTTCCAGAAGTTTCTTAACAAACTTCGAAGCAGAGATGCGAGCAATTATTGATGCCATAAAATGGATTGAGAAAAGAAATGCTTAAATCAGCAAAGTTGCTTTTCTTTGTGATTACATGGCATTCCTTCAGGCAACTTAGAGTGTTCCACGAGACAGCACGGAGAAAGAACTGACACGTCAGCTAAACAGACTCACATAAAACAATCAACTCGTTCATCAGTGGATCCCGGTTCACTGCGGCATACCAGGAAATGAGTTAGCAGACAGACTTGCAAAAAAAAAAAAAAAAATTATATATGGAACAAAGGCGAAACAACGCGCCCGTTCATTGTTATTACCAAAAATCAGAACACTTATCAAGAGAAAACACAAGGAATTGTGGAGAGAACAAACTAACAGTAAACATTCACTAGTCCCCATCAGCAGACTCAACATAAAGCAACATACAAAAAATTTCCGTCTAAGAACAGAACACTGTAGGCTCAACTACTACATGCATAAAAAAAAAGATTGTACAGTCCCAACAGTGTGCCAGTCAAACAGGACCACAAAAACCGGAGCACATTCTGCAGACCTGCCCACTCTATCTACAACTTCGAAAAGACACCTGGCCACAAGAGCAAATTGTACAGAGCAAGCTATGGGGAACCATGAAGGACATGCTGCTGAAATGCGAGTTCATAGAGGCAGCCCACCTGATGGTCTGATCTGAGCATACGAAACCGAACGCAATAAAGAATGAAGAAGAAATTAAAGCTCCTTATAAAACATACAAAGATATGAATAATGCCGTACTGTGTAATATATTAGCTAGCTGATGGTCTTTGTGAAGGTGTTATTGCTGCTTCAGTGTTGGAAAAGAACTGCCCTGGTACTGGCCTAATCAGTGATACTAAATTCAACCAAAACTCTGACTAGAAAGCTCAACAAAGGGAATGGAAAGAATGCACACAAATACAACATAACTTTCAGGTTAAATACTTTATCAATAGAATACTAAATACACCACAAGCTAACTAAATGTAGCACCGATATTGTCTTTCGGAAAAAAGGGGTGGAAGAGGAGGTGGTTAGGGGAGGGGGGGGGGGGGTTAATGTGCTTAGGATCCCGGGTTCTGACATCTCCAATTTATGCATTAACGACATTAAACATATATATATACATACAAGAACAATAACTAGTGTTACTTGTCACCCTTTGAGAATTGTGTTGCAAAATATTCATCCTCACCGAGCTTACACGTCAAGAGTGATGATGATGATGATGGTAGTAGTGATGGTGGTGATGATGATAGTGGTGATGGTGATGATGATGACGGTTGTTATGGGGATGATGATTATGATGAAAATGATAGTGACGGTGATGATGACGGTGATCAAGATAAATGTGATGATAGCAATGATGATGATGATGAGGGTGATGATGATGATGAGGGTGATGACGATGATGATAAGGAGGGATGGTGATGGGGATGGAAGTAATGATGATAATGATAAAAATATGTGGTTAATAGTAATAATGATGATGATAAATACTATGAAGGTGATGATGGTACTGACGATGATGGAGATAAAGGTTATAAAAATTGTAGTGAGGAGAATGTGGATATTGATGAGGATAAAGATGACGACTTAGATTTAAATTTGGATATAAGCACATACCTACAAGACAATCAAGCGTGCTAGTCAATCTTTTACAACTGCTGCCACTGTGTTACGGATACCAATTTTCCAGATGACTGAGATCTATCAAGCGATCGTTGTGTCCCCTGTTGAGGGTATAAGGTTTACCACACCATCGATTTTGAAAAAAAAAAAAATCTCAAACTGATCGGGAGAACGTCAAGACAGATCCCAGATACCCCGTTGAACCTCCAAAGTGGTTATAGTTAGGGCACATGCTAATTGTTAACCAACAGCCCTATGCGGGTACTGACGGGGCTAGGGTTAAATCGATGACCTCTCTGACGTCTGAAGCTTTGGCGCAGCGAAGGCAGTAACTCCGAGATACTCGTAGGCTTCCATTTGCGGGTGATTTGGCAGCAGTCCGCTTTGCGTGTTTATCGACAGGGGAATCTTCGAGGAAGAGATGAAGTCTAAGATTTAAAAAAAAAAAAAACATTGCCCACATTGACATAATAGCATGAGAGATAATCTGTGATAGAAATAATAGCATGAGAGATAATCTGTGATAGAAATAATAGCATGAGAGATAATCTGTGATAGAAATAATAGCATGAGAGATAATCTGTGATAGAAATAATAGCATGAGAGATAATCTGTGATAGAAATAATAGCATGAGAGATAATCTGTGATAGAAATAATAGCATGAGAGATAATCTGTGATAGAAATAATAGCATGAGAGATAATCTGTGATAGAAATAATAGCATGAGAGATAATCTGTGATAGAAATAATAGCATGAGAGATAATCTGTGATAGAAAAATAATAGCATGAGAGATAATCTGTGATAGAAATAATAGCATGAGAGATAATCTGTGATAGAAATAATAGCATGAGAGATAATCTGTGATAGAAATAATAGCATGAGAGATAATCTGTGATAGAAATAATAGCATGAGAGATAATCTGTGATAGAAATAATAGCATGAGAGATAATCTGTCATAGAAATAATAGCATGAGAGATAATCTGTGATAGAAATAATAGCATGAGAGATAATCTGTGATAGAAATAATAGCATGAGAGATAATCTGTCATAGAAATAATAGCATGAGAGATAATCTGTGATAGAAATAATAGCAAAAACACTCCACAGTAGGCTGTGAACAGACATGACTACCAGCAGCGATTATCATGGACTATACAAAGTAAATCAATTAAGAAAAGTGTGAGTTACTTAGTGGAAAAGAAAGTCAATGTGGCCGAGCGGCTAGACGCTCGCCGCGGATCAGAAGGTCGTGGGTTCGCTCTCTGGCGGAGCCAGACTTTTTTCAAAAATGACCTTGGCTACCAGGTCGACCCAGGCTTGAGTGGGTACCGGGTGCAGTCCCTGGAAAGTAAAGGCGGCCGGCGTGATGCTGACCACATCACCCATTTTGTGCCGACTGGTCTATAAAAATATAGGTCTAGCCCTATATGCCCTATACGCCTAAAGGCGTGGTAAGGGTCCTTTACTACCGGTAGTCAATAAGCAGTTACGGCTTATCCGGTGTAAAGTTGTAGGTATCCACATATTCTGCACAGAAACAACGAATTTGGCGTGGCTAGTTTTTTATTCGTCGCCTTTCCTTCTCAGACTATTTGGAGCATGGGCGCCGCCAGAGATAAATCAGGAGTAAGGGACCCTTAATCCCTCTTAAAATTATTGGGAAGAGCACCCGGTGCCTCTGACAATTATGGAAAAGGGGAAGGGAAAGACGGGGGGAGGGTGGAAGGGGGGGGGCAGAGACAGTATGAAGTTTTGGTGGTCTGTTATTTTAATAGCCTCCAGAGCTCTCCAGATACATGACATGTAAACACAATGGATTGCTGGAGCTGTAATTTAAAGGGAGCAAACTGTCAGTTGTTTTTAATATTCGTAGTGAAACAGAATTACGGAACTTTAGTGTTAGCGTTAAACCATCCTATTTTTTTTTCATTAACCGGCTGTAAGCTCCGGCGGGAAATCCTGTTTGTTTGTCCTTTAAGTGAAGAACTCTTTTCAATAGTGGCGAGGGCTGCATGTAACCGCTGTAACCGCTGCTTAAATTTTCCATTACCAAAGAAAACTATTTTGGTTTATATATTACTCCTGTTTACTCTATTTATTGCAACTATTTCAAATACTCTACTCGGTTTACGTATTGAACATAGCAGCAACAACAACAACAAAGTCGCCCACGCCACTCACGCAAAACTTACAGTGTGAAAGCTACTAGTTACTAGTACTATGATGCTGGCTGTGCACGCATACAATGAATAGCGAAGCGACGAGTAGGAAGATATCACGTGATACCCTATCCAGTGTAAAAGTTACCTGCCAAAGCTATACACACCTCGCCACCGCTCTTCAAGCTAGTTTCACATAAAATATGTGGTCCTCTTTTTCTGTTTTCTTTACTTTTTCATTGACTGCTTTGGGTGTTACAGAAGATATAAGGTTTTTCTTCTCGCTCTTATAGCGGCCTCAGTGTGGACGTATCGTGCTGTTGTAGAGATTATACTATGTAATCATTTTATCATTTTCTTGGTCTACCTCTTCTAGGCCCTCTCCACTTTTGATATACGACTTGTATGTGTATGGCGTCAGTAGGCATTTGCTCTAAGTGGACAGACTATTTTTCTTGCCATCTTTGTAATCTAGAACTGGTTCTGTGCCTAATTGTTCTTGTATGACTTCATTCCTGATTTTTTTTCCTCTGATCACCCTTGCAGTCGTTCTCAGAAATCTCATTTGCCTGGTTACAGATATTTGTTTTCCAAGTTTGTTGTGAGTGACCGTGTCTGGAACTGGTGTCAGAGTGTGGAAATGAAAATAATATAAGACGTATCTCTGTGTTGACTGGAATTGCCTCAAGCTGTTAAAACATGGGAAGGGAGGTATGGTAATAGCTTCACTTGGTTTTGCTTCACTATATCAAATGTTAAGAGACATATGGTGCTGGGATGACATTTGTGTAGTCCAGTGTTCAACATCGGTCTAGCTACATTTGCTTCTTTAAAAATATCCTAATACCCAATCAGTCCGAGCGAAATCAAGACGAGGAGCAACGTACAACAGGCCATACGACTTGGTCCATTTGTACGGAGTTGTCCACCATTCATAACAGCAAATTTCGTAGTTGTAGCGGCAGCCATCAGGAATCTCTAAAACTCTTGTACTTTAGAACTGAACTACTATATCGGATATTAAACATATACATTTTACAGGTCTGAGTAATCGGTTTAACCAGGCGTAAAAAGCGAACAATAAGGAGTTTGCTGAAATCAGATGTGTTGATTCAAATAGGGCAGATATCGCCCGAGAGCTGTAAACCACAATACAGCGTGCCAACAACCCTATGAAGTCGAAAAAATAAGGAGGAAGAGGAGGAGGAGCAGGCTGTTGACCTCGCGCGCAGCGGTTTTATAAATTTTTTTAACTGTTTTGAATGTGCTCTGAATATATCACCACTGGACTTTGGCCATTAGTATTCCTGTGGCTCCTAAATTGCAAATAATAATAATTTTTTAAAGGACTCTTTTGACTTATTTGTATAATAATAAGTAAACCTGTAAAACAATGTGGAGGAAAGTAGGAAGAGCTAATTGCGATTACAAAAGATAAAACTACTAGACATCACTTTGTTGATATCTGCCCTTTTTGGGTGGATAACAATGGCTGAACTCTGTCGATGAATAACAATACCTGCTCCCAGTATTTGATAGCATGAGAACTTCTCCAATATTTCCCTGTCTTTGTTTTTAAACAAAATGTTTTGTCAGTGTCCACCTACGGAGCATTAATTAAACTCTCATTCTCTGTTCATGTGTAGGCAACAACCACATTTTCTTTTCAGGTTAACTGAGTGCCTGAATACCATATGCATTTTTTATACAGACTAAAGTTTATTTCACATAGGGAATTATGACCCATAAAAACCTTTCACCGAGGCGTTGGCATATAGACGCCCGCCTACGGATCAGAAGGTCGTGGGTTCAGTCCCTGCTGGAGCCGAACAAAAATGACCTTGACTTCCAGATCGACCCAGCCGCGAGTGGGTACCGGGTACAGTACCGGGAAGTAAAGGCGGCCGGCGTGATGCTGACCACATCACCCATCTTGTGCCATTTGGTCTATAAAATATAGGTCTAGCCCTAACTGCACTGTACGTCTAAAGTCGTGGGAAAGGGACCTATTACTTTCTTTTTTATGCTTCGTTTTCTTTATAAATGCTATTTCTAGTAGTGATCAGCCACAAACTGCCATTAGTGGCTAATTAAAAATGTAAACTATATACACTTTTTGAATATATGGATAAAAGACACGTTAATGTTTACAAAAATTTATTTAATTATTTAAACACAGGAATGTGCAAAATTACATAAATTTTATTACATAATCCTCTAAAGGCTCTATGAAAAATTACAAAATAACTAAAAATTATGTTTTTTGTCAGCTCTGGTTTTTAAGATAACTAAGAATGATCTTTTTAGTAGAGTTATTGTTATGTACAGGCTCAGAGAGGTGCTATCAGTCTCTGTTTGGCTTTAACATGCATTCATATTTTATGTAATTACTGTGCGTGTATTGCGTCATCATAAAAGACCAGAGGGCGGCGTCCGTGGCTCAGGCGTTGCGAGTCCGACTCGTAATCCAACGTGCCCCGATCGAAACCCAATGCTGGCTGCATGGATTTTTATCACGGTATAGGGCGTTGCAGGTAGACCCAGCCTTAAATGGGTATCAGGATGGTTGTCCTGGGGAAGTAAAGACGGCCGGCGTAATGCTGACCACTTTAGCCACCTAGTGCCGATTGTCTTGTCTTGTCTTGTCCACAATTGCCTCACAGCGTAGTGGGGAGTAGCAGTTTTCTATCCTGGGCCAGGTGTGTTGCACGTGTTGTTGTTAGTCCGTGTTGCCTCAGGATCTCTGATATATTGTCTATCCATCGTACTCTCGGTCTGCCTCTTGCTCTAGGGCAATAGTGCTGTTCGTTGTATGCTCGTAGAGGCAGTTGGTCGGTTTGCACTCGCATCAAGTGGCCAAACCACTCTATTTGTTGCTTCTTTATGTATTGCAGGCATGGTGTGGTTCCTACAATTGCTCTAATGTTCTCGTTTCGAACTCTGTCTCTCCTTGTGACATTGGCAGCCTTACGTAAGCATCTCATTTCGCACGTCGTGATCTTTTTCTCCTGTGCTCTTGTTAGGGACCAGGTTTGGCATTGGTAGCAGAGGGTTGGTATGAACATGCAATTTATCAGTTGTCGTTTTAGTGCCATAGTGATGCTTGGGATTTTTAGCAGTGGGGAGAGTTGGTAAGTTACTGCGTTCGTTACTGCCGATTGGTCTGTAAAAATATGGGACGCTCTTCCCATATGCCCGATGTGCCTAAGGCGTGAAAAGTGGTCTTTACTTGACCTTACTATAAAAGACCAGAAGCATTTTACAACTTCATTATTAGCTTTTGTTTAAAAATAGTCAACGACCAAATGTTTGTGTATAAAAATCAAATAAACTAGAGCTGCTACAGAACAAGCATTTGATATTTTGGATTTGACAGGTCCCATTTATGCAAAGTCAAGTATAAATTCCTTAGCGAACACATAATTGTTTGTAGGTGTGTGATGATGACATTCTACCACACCAGGATATCCACCAAGCGATAAACACCCGATGACACAAAAATCACCACGCGGTTGAGGATCACCCGGGGAGAGGTCCCAGAAACCCCTTTAACCGTTCGGTTATATAAAGGTCCCTGACTATAGACTGGGTAGGGCTTCAAAATAACATTTGAGTAGGTGGAAGTAATAACATACATTTGATAATTTAAAAAAAAAAAAAGTAAAAATAAGTTAAATGAAGAAGAATTTCTATACATGTTTAATTAAAGGATGCCACGTTATTGTTGTTGCGGTGGTGGGAAAGGGAAAAAAAGAAGTGGGGGTGGGGAAGAGGGGGGGGGGGGGAGTGTGACGGGTATGAAGCAGGGCAATCGCCCCTCAACAATATAATCTTATTTTCGTGGTGCTCACGAGACCTGCTCACCCGGGTTCTGGCGCCTATGAGAGGGATTGTATTGCACAGTAATTATTCTAGGGGAGGTAAGATACGCAAAGCATAATCTGGGAAGGTAAGAGTTAGAGTGTTTGTCTGCAGAACAGGAACGATAACATTTACAATGACGACTCGTATGGCAGGCTGTGCGTGCATCAATGTTGATAAACAGCCAGGGCACTTTCGTAAATTATATGAAGGTCATGTTTATTCGAGATTGACTTTTCTAACTCTGTAAAGCGAATATTCTGGTCTTGTTTTGGTCCTAAATTCTGAAACGCCGACAATAAACAATATCCAATTTCGTCCTTTTTAGGACGAAATTTTTTGTCATTTGAAGCTCTACTCTTGCTTTTGCCAGGGGCCGCAATATAGGCAGGCCATACATATGGCCAAATGTCTGAACGCGGTTTCTGGGGCCTCTCCACGGCGATCCTCATCCGCATGGTGGCACTCTGTGTCATCGGGTGTTTATCGCTTGTGTGATGTTCTGGTGGGGTAGAAAGTCAGTCAGTCATCTACTTGTAATATGCAATTTTTCGTTACATTAAAGCCCTACTCTGACTCTTGCCATGGGCCGCTATATAGCCTGACAATAAATATGGTCTAATGGCTGAATGCGGTTCATGGGACCCCTCCACGGTGATCCTCATCCACGTGGTGGCACTTTGTGTCTTTGGGTAATTATCGCTTGTGTGATGTCCTAGTGGGGTAAAAATCGACTACTACTAGTAAACTCCGCGCCACCATATCTGAATCTAACAACGGAGGTCTCATTGTAAGGGGTTTCTGGAATTTCTACGTATGTGACACTCATTGGAGTAACTGCACTTTGCGTCACCGGTGATGGTGGCTCAGCGTGCGGTATTTCTGCTGTACAACTTCATTCCCTCACTCTCTAACTCTCTCAAAGACTCTCTCTCTCTCTCTCTCTCTCTCTCTCTCTCTCTCTCTCAGTCTCTCTAAGAGAATCTAAGAATTTCTGAGACTCTCTCTCTCTTTCTCTCAGTAAAACTCTCTCAGATAGATTGTCAGACTCTCAGAGAGGCACTTGATAGGGGTAAAAGGCGGGGGAGGTAAAATGGGTACGGGGGGTAAATATGAGTAACACCGCCAGTTTGTGATTTTAAAAATCCAGAATAAGTGCATTACATTTTATTACCGCTATTTCATGTAGTGTTTCTTAAACGACAGTTGTTGACCTACATACAATCATTTTCACTATTTCAATATTCTCGCGCTGCTTTCCCCGATCCCCATCCAACGTGTTCCCGTTGTTGATCTGTTCAAATCCCGCTGGTCCACATATTTAAATTGCAGCGGAGACCACCCTCAGCTCTGTGGGTGAAGGTCTTAAGCTCAAAAAATGAAAGGAGGAAGGCTCGGAGAGGGGACTAGCTCGTCACCCTTAACCCCAGCTGTTAAAACAAACTCGCCTCTGAAAAGGCGAAAGAATGGGCTGTGAGAACGGGTGTCCAGCAGATACCCTAAGACAAACGTTCTTGAGAGAAGCTTATATTACTTGGACCGAATTCCATTAATGATATCACAAAGGTCGCAAAGGATAGAATAAAAGGAATGACTACACGTCGAGTTCTATGCGACATGTTACGGCATCAAAGGGAGAATTATGATGACGATGATGACGAGACCAACCTCGAGATCGCACAGTAAAAGTGTCAGTACATCAAATAATTCATGCTGCTGAAAGCTGCAAACTGAGATTAAAGAACCATCACCCAAGCCACTCCGCGAGGCACTTGATGACGATAATCACAATGTCCCTTATAACACAAAAGCAAATATAAATGCACCACTATTTCGCATGCTGTAAATATGTGTTCCCATTTGACAGACAATCACGTCCCAACATTAACACTGAACGGTGCACACAACTGCACGCCACGTAGCGAGAGCTCACCAGCGCTTGCTGAAGTAGGAAAGCACGAGCCAGTCTCACGTGGGTGTCGCGTTCATTTCTGTGTGCATAGTTTTATTCAGTATCATTTAATTGTATCAGGGATGAACTCAGCACTTCTTGCTTTCGTGGTCAGATAATTGGGATTTCAATACAATTAATCATTCTTTAATAATTTGTAAGTAAGCGTATACATTTTGTTTTGTTGCTTTAAAGTGCATTTCATTTTAATAATGAGGATTTCAAAAATATTAATTATTCATTGAAAAAGTCAGCGTAAAAAAATTTTCTTTAAAGTGAATTTTATTTTATGAAAATTATATCGCATTGATTGTTAATTCAAGCAGTGGCGTAGGAAAACGGGGAGGTTGGGGCTGCCAGGGGGCTATCCTTTGAGTTAGGTTAGGGTGTGGTGGGGGGGGGGTGGTGGGGTACAATAATGTGTTTTAAACTATTAGAACCAGGTAACATCCTGTGAAGTAAAGTCCTGGGATGTGAAAGAGCCCCACCTGATGCTGGCCACATTATTCCCCGAGTGCCGATTGGTCTATAAAATATAGGTCTAACATACTATATGCCCAGTTATCCTGGAAAGATATAAAACCGAACGAAAAGTATATCAGCATGCTTCCCAATATAACGAACACAAACTAAATGTGAACTTTGTATCCTTCATCAGCAGTAACAATAAATAAAACATTACCACACAAGTTGACAAAATCACTTAGCTTAGTATCTCGAAGCAGCCAGGTCGATGTCTTGTCAGTAGACTGACGAAGCACGTGGGACAAAAGAATAAATACAGTTATCTCGAAGGCGTGGAAAAGAGTCCATTACATACATAGAAATATAAGGGGTTTGATAGGAAATGGTCTACACAGTATACCACCTGACTAATACGCCACTGGATTCAAGAACACCAGTAAAATTAAGATCACGAGAAACAATCAGGAGACAGAAACTCGAATTGTCTTAAACAGCGAAGCAACAGGAGTTCGACACCGCATATTTCCTTGTAGGTAAACTTAACATAGGTAGATATTCTGAAAAGGATGTAACATCAAGAATAAACAAAGCAAACTAAGCATTTAACATGCATAACTATACATGAAACTCAAAGTAGCTTTGACGACAAAGCTCAAAATATACAAAATAACATTTTTAGGAATACTGCTATATGAGTGTTGCAAAATGAAAAAAATTAAAGCGGGTAATTCACATCAACGAAAGACTTTTCAATAATATGTGTAATATCCTGTGAATAATTTGAGCACTTAAGATTACAGCTTAGGAATTGAACACAAAAATAAAATGATACATGTTGCTAAAGACAGAAGATGGAGATGGTTTGGTCGTGTTTGCAGAATGCTTCATGACACTTTGGTAAATAGCATTCCGATGAAAGTCATATCAAACAAGAAAACATAGACTACCAAATGAAACCTAGAAAAGGACAGGAAGAAGGAGATGAAGGAACGCAAAATAGCAAGGGATAAATTGGATAAATAAGCCACAGAACCGGCAGCAGAGGGAATGTTCTTCTTCTTCTTGGCGTTCAACAGTTATAAACTTCGACAGAAAGTCATGGTTGTTCATCTATCTCTTGGCTTTAGACTTGTTAGAGAACCTAAATGTTGCGTGCACATCCGTTTCACAAATCTGACTTATATGTATGCTGACTGTTGGTTCCTTATTTCTCATGTAGATGCACTTCGACATAAGGGACCCCCCCCCCCCCACTTTCTCCAATCAGTCGACTCTTACGACATGTTTGTAGGGGAGGCAGTGGTTCTATTCTTGTTTTCCCAGATAATGGGGCCCTGGAACCCACACGGGAAGTGGGAACCGCATGAGAAAGCCTTGACAGGAAGAGGATACAGATATGTAGAGTCACATGGAATGGATCGCATTCAAAATTGGTTTAATTGTACAGGTTTTCGTTTCTAGGATTCTGTGCCAAAACCGTTAAGCCATTTATCTTGTGATCTGAAGTTCGTAGGATATTTTAAAGACTTCCTTCCACTCACTCGCGGGTATAGATCTGATGGACATCATTTAGGGAGTCGTAGCTAGGAATTTCGTGCATCGATTGGTATGTCAGTAGCGACAGACAGACAGACAGACAGACAGACAGACAGACAGACAGACAGACAGACAGACAGACAGACAGACAGACGGACGGACGGACGGACGGACGGACGGACGGACGGACGGACGGACGGACAGACAGACAGACGGACGGACGGACGGACGGACGGACGGGCGGGCGGGCGGACGGGAGAGAGAGAGAGAGAGAGAGAGAGAGAGAGATAAATAGATAGATAGATAGATAGATAGATAGATAGATAGATAGATAGATAGATAGATAGATAGATAGATAGATAGATAGATAGATAGATAGATAGATAGATAGATAGATAGATAGATAGATAGATAGATAGATAGATAGATAGATAGATAGATAGATAGATAGATAGATAGATAGATAGATAGATAGATAGATAGATAGATAGATAGATAGATAGATAGATAGATAGATAGATAGATAGATAGATAGATAGATAGATAGATAGATAGATAGATAGATAGATAGAGAGAGAGAGAGAGAGAGAGAGAGAGAGAGAGAGAGCCAGCCAGCCAGCCAGCCAGCCAGCCAGCCAGCCAGCCAGCCAGCCAGCCAGCCAGCCAGCCAGCCAGCCAGCCAGCCAGCCAGCCAGCCAGCCAGCCAGCCAGCCAGACAGACAGACAGACAGACAGACAGACAGACAGACAGACAGACAGACAGACAGACAGACAGACAGACAGACAGACAGACAGACAGACAGACAGACAGACAGACAGACAGACAGATAGACAGATAGATAGATAGATAGATAGATAGATAGATAGATAGATAGATAGATAGATAGATAGATAGATAGATAGATAGATAGATAGATAGATAGATAGATAGATAGATAGATAGATAGATAGATAGATAGATAGATAGATAGATAGATAGACGTGCCTCCATTACCTAAAGGCTGGGTACATCTCGGGATCAAATGGTTTTATCCTCTAGTCAGAATGCAACCAGAATAACTACTTGTGAAAAGATTTGAAGTGAAAGAAAAAGGCCATCCTAGTCTAAATGGATTGATGACATTAAAAAGAGCTTCTTCAATCAAAAAGAAATGACAGTAGCCATTGTTGCTTATCAAGTAATGGATCGGAAACTGTTCCTCGCCACGTCGTTTATCGGCAGAAGTATAAATTGATATTGATGAATCATAGGGTTCTTTTTTAAATTTTTTTAAAGAACATAAATTAGGAAAACCGTACAGGCAGAAACTAATCTATAATAAAGTAAAACTAAAGTAACCTTATTACACTAATGGTGTACTAGGCTTTGATTTATAGACTCATTTTAAAAAGTAAAGTGAGTGAAGGTCCTTTTTCCACGCCTCTATGCGTAAAGGGCATATAGGGCTAGTCCTAGGCCAATCGGCACAAGATGGGTGATGTGGTCAGAATCACGCCGGCTGTCTTTACTTCCTGAGACTGCACCCGGTACCCACTAAAAGCTGGGTCGACCTGGGAGTCATAGTCATTTTGTAAAAAAAGTCCGGCTCCGCCAGGGAGCGAAACCACGACCTTCTGGTCTGCACATGAGTGTCTAGCTGCTTCGCCACAGCCACTCTCGCGACGCCCCATACCATGATAAAAATCCACCCAGCCAGCCGTATACAATACTATGCCCATCTTCTGAGTTGATTACATGGTGTGACACTGTGGGCTGCGGATTTCATTTAGAATGTTTTTCGACTGTGACCAACTTGGTTGTATGAATTGTAGATTCAGAAAATGGCGCGATGGCGGTTGGCGCAAAATTGGTGGTGCCATTATGTGTTCAAAATTGATCGCGTGTGCAACTGCTGATCTGTTGGTGACCTCTGCTAGTCACTAGTGCTACCATCCATGATTAACTGCATTTCTAATGTCGGACTGTTTGTGTTAGCACTTCAGATGGCTACAGTTTGCTTTTAATGCGTGTGTATGCAAGCGCATATGCTGAGACAGCAGTCTGTCGATCTTTCTACAAGGGACTGTGATACACATTTTGTGTGGTTTTCGTTGGCACAGGAGCGGAGCAACTATGGGGGTGATCCGTTTGCTATGAAGCTGAAACTAAGATTATCAGGTCAGCAGATATAATACTATGATTTAAGTTTAATTTCAGATGCATCGGAGAGTAGAAGAGGACGTACAACCAAGAAAATCATAGTAGATACAATACTCGCATGAAAGAAGAAAGAATTAAATTAAATTTTTGTGTATTCTCTACTGAATGACAAACTAGCTGAATACTGTTTTTATTATTGGTAATACAGTGTTAAAATACAAACTTCTTTTTTGGTGATTTTGTAGCCATCAACTTAATTTTTTTGTGTGTGTGTGTGGGTTGATAGTGGTTTAGAAAGCCGTGGTATGCTACTGAATATAGTAATATCAATCAGCCAATATAAGCTAGGGTTGGAGTGCGATGTTCTGAATACGGCATGCTACTGCGTTTTTTTTTTTAAGACAGGATGAGATTTGAACTCTGTTCTCAGCACTAAGTTTTTAGCGTGTTATACATATAACCATCAAAGATAAATTATCTGCTGGAGTTTACAGCTGGTGAACGCGAAGAAGAAGAAGAAGAAGAAGAAGAAGAAGAAGAAGAAGAAGAAGAAGAAGAAGAAGAAGAAGAAGAAGAAGAAGAAGAAGAAGAAGAAGAAGAAGAAGAAGAAGAAGAAGAAGAAGAAGAAGAAGAAGAAGAAGAAGAAGAAGAAGAAGAAGGTTATCCTGAGTGCTAACCTCATGTTTAAAATACCAAAGTTGTTGCATTTAGCGAATTAAATTTTTTTTTCTCTTTTATCAGTTGCAAATGATAAATAACGCTAGAAGCTACTGGATACACTGTGGTATTACAAGGAATTTTTCTGATTTCAAGTCAAAATTTATTTTAAGGCGCTGTGTTTCAATCGGTTAATTCCCTTCAAGGATTCAAAGATTTTATTGTGGTCTTACATCACGACAAGAAAATGCAGGTTGTATATAGCGGAGGATCCACACCGACTCCTTCCCCGCACATGAAGCGTAAGGCGGAATACGGCCGACGCAATATTCCAAGATATATTGCCCACGTCCACCCGCAAATTATCGTGCAGAGATCGCGGGAAAAATTCACAGAAGGGGACACAACACTCCGGGACTCGATCCCCTTGATGAGCAAATGCACTGCGGTTGTTTGTCTACTCTTGAATGTCATTCTGCCAGGTTCTGGTAAGTAAGTTGTCAATCGTTCATTTGTCTAGATGTTGTTAGCGTCCTTATGGAGCGAACAGATCATTATGATATTCTAAGTGTGTATAGACAAATTGTCGGCTCTCTGGCTAAGTCGATGCGAACGCTTCGTAATGCCGGGATGCCGGGTTCGATCCCAGCTGCACGCCATGTGCCTTGCGTTGGTTTCGACAGTGGTATCAAGAAAGCCGACCGTCCAGTGACCAGTGACAAACTACTGGACGTAAATTTGCCTAGAAAAACCACACAACAGCCAGGGGTTGTTGGTGTTGGTTCTGAAACGTCCTGTAAAGGATACACAATTTAAAAAAAAAAAAAAACAGACAAATTATCGCGCCCGGCAACTTTCAGCAACAACAAACTACATTTCTGATAGCGACGGTTGACTTTGGCGCGTTTAGCAACTGGCATATGCATTTATTGAGTGTGCATATTTTCGATTGTTTCGGGACTAATTGTTCACTAGTTTTTCAAATGAGACATACAGAGTCATTTTATTGAATTTTACTGGAACAAGAACGGAGCAGGTGTGGGATGACCCGACTGCAGTGAAGTTGAAACTTTGACAAATACTGAGACAAAGCTACTGATAGTCTGAGAAAAAGAGTGCTGCAAGGAATGACCAGGGGGATCTGGCCTACTCTCAACACTCAACGGAAAGGTGAGAGGGATTTACAAACATTGGAACTATCAGAATTGGAACTCTTCGCTCGCTGCTGCAGATGGGAGCACAACGCTTATTGGAGAGCAGGGATTAACATAGTAGAGCAGGTATTACCATGATTGCCTTTCGACATACTGTTTTCCAATTCCCATCAAGTTGAATCTAAAAAAAAAAAAAAAAAAAAAATAATTCATCTTGGCTCAAGTGTAAAGACAACCTAAGATAGATTCACTAAAGGTCTCTTTTCCACGCTTTAGACGTACTGAACATTTGAGCTAGACCTACATTTTATAGACCAATCGGCACTCTTTGGGTGACGTAGGCAATATCACAGCGGCCGCACTCATTTTCTAGGCCTTTAACTGGTACCCAATCAGGGCTGTGTTTACCTAGGACTTTGGGGAAACAAAATCCGGCTCAATCGGGACCCGAACCCACGACTTTTATCCGCAGGCGAGCGTCTAGCTACTACACCACGGCGGCTTCACCTAAAATAGGTATCAGAATATAGATGGGGAAGTAGAGCTCCCGGTAAAATATTGAACACATCATACATCGATTGAAACATAATATTATGTCCCCTTGCGTCTAAAATGCATCAAGGGATCAGAAGGGTATTCTACAAATGATTTTCATTTACTGCTAACAACGAAAATCATGCTGCAAGTAAATCTCACGTGTCGATTTCTGATTCCAGGATTTGTGGTAGCCATTAAAAACAAAAATATAAAAAGAAAATAAAACTTACCCTTACGTCACTTCTGTTGTTGTTGAAATCGTTTTATAATGGTTGAATAAAAGGTACAGACAGCATGCCATAGATCAGTCGCCAACTATTGTACAGATATATATTAGTTTACCTTCAACAACAGAATATTGTTTGTATGTGTGTGTGTCTGTGCGTCTCTGTGTGCTAGAAAAGAGCGAAGATCAAAAGGTAAAAGAGAGAAGACAGACAGACAGACAAAGACAGACAGACAGACAAAACGAACGAACGAACAAACTTTTTTTTCAAAGAGTTAAGAATTGGGCACACTGGCGGCCTGTCTAGTCTCCCTCCTTTCATGCATCATTTCATTCATACATCAAGCATTAGACAGACGGCTGAGCCAACGGACGGACGGATGGGGGAGGGGGGGGGGCGGGGGAGCGGACGGACGGACGGACGGACGGACCGACCGACCGACCGACCGACCGACCGACCGACCGACCGACCGACCGACGGACGGACGGACGGACGGACGGACGGACGGACGGACGGACCGACCGACCGACCGACCGACCGACCGACCGACCGACCGACCGACCGACCGACCGACCGACCGACCGACCGACCGACCGACCGACCGACCGACCGACCGACCGACCGACCGACCGACCGACCGACCGACCGACCGACCGACCGACCGACCGACCGACCGACCGACCGACCGACCGACCGACCGACCGACCGACGGTCGGTCGGTCGGTCGGACGGACGGACGGACGGACGGACGGACGGACGGACGGACGGACGGACAGACAGACAGACAGACAGACAGACAGACAGACAGACAGACAGACAGACAGACAGACAGACAGACAGACAGACAGATAGATAGATAGATAGATAGATAGATAGATAGATAGATAGATAGATAGATAGATAGATAGATAGATAGATAGATAGATAGATAGATAAAGCAGTCATTGGCAATTACAGAAAGCCACAGTAGGGAAGTGGTTAGTAGTTTTCTTGCCGGGCTCGATTTAACTTATTGATATTAAAATTCACATCGAATTGTTAGTTACGAGTTAACAACCGAAATCATATCACTTGGGAAATTCCCATAAACGATCGGTCCTCTTCTTCAGGTGCAAGCATACAGTTCAAATTCCCATGGTGCAAGTAACAGTCTAATTGTATATCTGTCTCTCCCCTCCCCAAAGTTCTTCTTAGTTTCTCCTGGCCGGACTATTCTCTTTTTTGCTGGTGTCAAGGACAGATGAACACGACTTGAAAGATTCAAGCATCAGTCATATCTAATGTACAAGAACAAGGGCAATCGGAGTGACTGAAACAGCTATAGGAGGAATGTTACTGTTGTGTCTTGTTGAATAAGTACTTGCGAGAATTGTTCTGTGAAGACTTCAGATTCTAGAAGACCGGGTTTACTTATTGTCAGAGTGTGGTGTTCGTGGGAACCGGTCTACCAGTGATATAATCTTCTCTTTACGACAGCTGCAGGGAAAATGCCGTGAACAAAATCAACCAATGTATATTGTTAATATTGATATTTAAAAGGCATTTGATTTGGTTAATCCTAAAGGTTTGTTCAACATTGTCAAGAAGATTAGGTTAGATGTCCTGCTAATACACTGATCATTATTGAGTCGTTTCACACAGAAATCAACGTTGACGATATAACATCGAAAAGGTTTCTAAAAAAAAAGAATGGAATGAATAAGAGGTGTAAACTTGCCCCTATCCTCTTTAGCAAATACTTCTTAATCCTTTTGAAACATGAGAAGAAATACACTAAATACTTATGATAACAGCAACGGTCCTGAAATCCCATGCTATAATCGTAAAAGACTTCGTAACGCAGTCGGGTCTTGCTAGTCACACTCGCCATCGCCTGTGAGTCACATGCCAGCTATTAGCATAACATAAGATTATAGTCTGAAAAGATGGAAAGATGCCAACCTAATTAATTTCTGAGTACTTCTTGCGATTATGTTATTTCTTATAAATGCTGCTAGTGTCGCACTGTATGTTATTATTTCTTGTGAAACTAGAATATATTTTATGTCATCTATCCATGTTATCTCCGTTTGCCCTCTTTCTGTCAAATCAGAGCTTGTTAGATGAAGCGCCTGCGTTGGCTGTTGTTGTAGTTACATTCTAGCCAGATGACCGACCCATTTAATTTTTTCCTTGAAAAGAAAATGTGTGTAAATATTCCCACAGTACCAGTATCATTTCTCACTCCACCTTGGATGGTTAAGTTGGCGACTTTCTCAAACATTCTCATTTCACAGGTGTTTCATTTACGTTGGGCAACCTTTGATAATATCTGAGGTATGCAGTGGTAGCACAGTGTTGGAAGAAACATAACTGATTTTCTAGGAAAAAAATATATGCGCAGCGTATTTGACGTCTGCATTTAATGACTCTTTAACACTGCTGTTTTCACATGTTTCTAAACCGACTTCTCTGTTTCGCTTTCTTTGCCTATCTCATTATTTTATCCTGTACATTTACTAAGAAAAGATTTCACTTCTGTGTACGGTCGAAATATATTGGCAATATAGTTTAGTTCAGGTGATTCAAGAACCGACATCACAACACTCGGAAGAACCTACAGGTGCTCCGTCACCATCTTTAGAAGCCAGTGCAGAGTTTTCATACTAATGGTGCCAGGAGCATTCTGATTAAACGTACGTCTTGCCTTTCCTCTGAACCTCGAGCATCTGCCAGAACCACTCCCCGCTGCATCAATCTCACCAGACTTAGGAACATAATGGCTAGACACTCGCCTGCGAACCCGAAGGTCTTTGATTCGAACAGCCTGACCCAGCCTAAAATAAGTACCTGGAAAGTCATAGGAAGTTACACGTTACCAGCTTGCGTTTGACCACAAACACCCATCTAGTGCCGACTGTTACAGAAATGTATGAGTCTAGCATAGAGTCACCGACGAGTGTGAGGCGTGTCTGGGTGCCCAGGTTGTGAATCTTTGAAAATATAACCCTTGATCGGCTAGGGTCGTTGAGGTGTGTTGATGGAAACATTAGCAAAAAATCCGCCACCCTCCTGCCATGTTTCTTTGTCTTTTGCTTATTGAACAAGTGTTTAATAATTTAGTCCTGTCCATTACTTGAATTTGTCATTCCATGTTCTCTCTCTCTCTCTCTCTCTCTCTCTCTCTCTCTCTCTCTCTCTCTCTCTCTCTCTCTCTCTCTCTCTCTCTCTTTTTTTTTTTTTTTTCCTACATATATATATATATATATATATATGTGTGTGTGTGTTTGTATATATATATATATATATATATATATATATATATATATATATATATATATATATATATATATATATATATATATATATATATATATATATATATATTTATATATATAAACTTTTCCTAGAGTTATAACTGTTTGCAATCGAATCATGTGTCACCAAGTCCCTGACCCAAACTAGCTAGTAATGTTTCACCACTGACAAAAGAGGCTCATGATTTCCTGCACATCTGTTTGTTTTGTCTTCTACATATATGTTAGTATTCTGTTCTAAAAAAATATTTATCTGAAAAAAAAGTTCATTCGTTCGTTAGGCCAATGGCGTGTAAAAGGTCCTTTACTTAACTCTACGTCAAAAGAATAATTGCATGTCGATATCAAACAAGGTTGACACACTCAGATCCATTTGTGATTTACAGGAGACTAGCTGTGATTCACGCTCCTCTGTGCAATCAACTAAACCATAAAAACAATCTATCTATCGATTTGTTCGCACATAATATCTCGCCTTGTCCAGCTGTTTCCTGCTGGCGTGTGGCAGAGAGCCAGATGCAATGAAATACTGGTTACAATTGTTACCGTGTTGAAAGCCTGTGGCAGTGCCACCGCAGACGGCATTGTTATCAATGTCCTGGGTAAATGTACTGGTGACTGGATCCTGCTTTCTGGTCTTAGGTTGTGAGTTTTAAATCAGCAATAGATTACTGATGTAGAAGTTGTCTCAACACCCGGTTTAGTGATGTAGATATATACTATTCACTTTCACTGTGAGTGACTAGATGCGCCCCGACTTCCAAGGAAACCCCCGTAATTAGTCGACCTTTACTACATGCTTGTAAGAGGGCAGTGGCTCTATTCCCCTCCAATGGGACCCCGAAACCCACCCGGTTGACCATTCAGTTCAATAGTGCACCATCATTTAGTAGGTCTTTTACAGAACTTCGCTTTCATAATTGTTCTTGGTATAATTTTTTTTCTTGCATGCAATCAGCCTTCATTGTGGTTCCAAAGAAATACCAAAGCGTGTTACTGCCATAGTGTGGAGAAGCCTAAGTGTATTGCAGTCGAAATGAAGAAGAAATAATAACGGAGACTAGTGTTCGTGTTTCTAATCTCGCCAAGGTGTACGACATTGCTAAATCTACGGTCTATACTTTCTTAAAGAAAAAGTTGCGCTACAGACGCGGATGTGAGTGAATATGTTAACGAAGCAAAAGTTTCCAGTGTTAGAAGAAGTGAACAACTTATTTTTAGCCACCGAACCAGTAATCGAACCACTTCCCGTGGTAGAGGCCTTCCAAGAGATAACATACCAGAAACACCTACACAGTTGCCAAACGTTATTATGAAATGGCACTTTCCTTTGAAGTAGTTTTTCCCCCCCCCCCCCCCCCCCCCCCCCCCCCCCCCGCCATCTGCCTGTGACAGCAACTAATAACCACAAAAGTAAAGTTATACCGTGCATTTTATACTATGCAATTATCTCACAAATAAATCTCTAAAAACTGTCCCCCCCCCCCCCCCCCCCCCCCCCGCCTCCTCTCCCTCCAAAAATGTTTTTGGGGATGGCAAAAGAATTTATTTAATTTTGCACTGATTTCAGTGAGAGAAATTGTTTCGGCTTGCAAACATTCGGTTCCCGAACAGAGTCAAAGAACGAATTAAGTTCATGACCCGAGGTACCAGTGTGCGTTCTTTTCTCGATTATGCAAAATGTTTAGGCATTTATCAATATCTGAGTACATGGGTAGATTATTTTTCGATTAATTCTCATTGATTGACTAAGTGATCGATTTCAGGTCTGGTCTTTATTATCATTATCATCATCATCATTATCATCATCGTAAAATTCTCATCTGTTACTTTTGCAATTTACATTTTTTTTTTTCCACCTTAGAGGGGTGGTTTGCATAACGTAATGCGTTCTCTTAAATGTTAAAACTGGTGTACGCGTTTTTAAGATAGCTGTGACTTTCCCTGTGACAGTTTAAACGTGTATTCGCCCTCACTGAAAGTATCAACCAATGATTGTAAATAATTGCTGTTTCGAGGAATCTGCTGGGACTCCAAACAGTTACTTCGCTTTCGGTTCTATATTTATAGCGTACCCCAAACATGGGAAATCCGTGGGAATTCCACAGCTGACGATAGTCCATTATGACGTCATCGTGACGTCAAGGGTACGTTAAAAATATAGTACCTCGCTTTCTTCATTTCACACAGATACCTCTAAAAGTGTTCAGTATTCTTTGAATGATCAATGTCGCTTAGTTTGAAATTACAATGTGATTTTAGTTTAGGCAGAAAAAAAAATATCAATGGTTATCATGTTGCTTGTGGCGTGTTTTGCACGGGTGCAAACACTATCTTAACATACCACTGTCGATATATCGAAAATGGAGTGGCGGGGGAGGGGTGGGGGGGGGGGGGGAGTGGAACAGGTAAATAAACAATATCTGGAAAGCAATGGTAGCATTTTTTTTTTTTACTTGTCATATGGCCACTTTACTTAAACAGTTTACTTCAGTGAAAAAGTTCTTGAAGGACGAGTGGCACCAGAAAGAGCGTATTTAACCAGTGTGTATGTGTTGAGAAGACCTGCTTACCTATGTCTAGTCATCCCCCTTCGGGGTTCAATTTTTCGTTATTTGAAGCCATACCCTGGCTCTTGCCAGGGGCCGCAATATAGCCCGGCCATAAATATGGTCTAATGGCTGAATGACCAAACTTGTAAGACTAGAGATTGTGAAAGGAGAATGAATGTATGTATGCCTTGCAAAAGCTTACGACTGAGAATGTAATAGGTTTCCTGTGTGCTGGGAGCACTGATATCTATCGGGGTTAAGCGAGGTCGAGTAACGAACGAACGAGCTTTATTTTCAAAGGGTCACAAATTAAGCACGCAGGCATGTTTTACATTCGGCCCCTCGAAACTCCCATCTTTCACACAGCAGTTGTATTTCCTCAATAAAGAAAATTATGTTCACGTAATAATTTGCATATTATGAATATCAAGTCAAAAACAAAAGCAACGGTAGTAAAATATGTGCCCACGCTCGCGCTCGAGCACATACACCCACATACATACGAAAACCCATTCACTCACTTAGACACACACACATAGGCATTCAATACACACACACACACGCACGCACGCGCACGCACGCGCACGCACGCACACGCACGCACGCACGCACGCGCGCACGCACGCACGCACGCACGCACGCACGCACATACATACATACATACATACATACATACATACATACATACATACATACATACATACATACATACATACATACATACATACATACATACATACATACATACATACATACATACATACATACATACACACACACACACACACACACACACACACACACACACACACACACACACACACACACACACATACATACACACATACATACATACATACATACATACATACATACATACATACATACATACATACATACATACATACATATACACACACACACACACACTCATACACAAAGTCATCCACACAGACACATACTCTAAAACACACGCATACAACCAAAACACATACAGACACACACAGCTATATACACACACACACATACGCACACGTAGCCGCACACAAAGACACACCTACTAACACGCACAGACGCACACGCCTGCTTCCTAGCACATCCTAAGTGGGAATTTTTTACTTTATGTTTTAACCCATACGCTCTTTTTATCTTTCTGCGCTTTTCGGCTGACGTGATTATTTGAGGATTTATCTTTGACAGAATAAGTCTTCTTCCCCATTTCTTCATTTCTTTAACCTACACATATTTTCTAGCTTTTTAGGTCAAAGTGTAGGGTCGTGGTCTGGCGGTTAGACGCTCGTCTTCGGATCGGAAGATCCTGGGTTCGGGTCGTGAGAAAGTAGGACTTTTTTTCCAAATGATCTTGGCATCCTGGTCCACCCAGCCTTAAGTGGGTGCCAGGTGCAGTGCTGGGAAGTCAAGCCTGACCACATCAACCACGAAGTACCTTTTGTTCTATAAAATATAGGTCTAGCCATATATATATATACCCAATACGCCTTAAATCGTTAAAAAAGGGTCCTTTACTTTTTAATTTATAAATACTCACGACCTTCATTTTCGTCCTTTTTAGGATGGAATTTTTTGTTATTTGAAGCCCCACCCTGGCTTTTGCCAGGGGCCGCAGTGTAGGCAGGCCATAAATATGGCCAATTGTCTGAACGCGATTTCTGGGACCTCTCTACGGCGATCCTCATCAGCATGGTGGCACTTTGTGTCATCGGGTGTTTATCGCTTGTGGGATGTCCTGGTGGGGTAGAAAATCAGTCAGTTTTTTACTTTATGACAAAGACCAGTTAGTCCGTGTCTTGTTTGTTTTAAATAACTCACATATTTGAATGCCTCTGTTTATAAAACATTGGACATGTCCCCCAAGGACCTAATCCTTGATTATCATTATGTTAGTAAGAAAGTGTGCAATCATGTAGAAGCAATGAATAATTAAAATTATTTAATAACTAAACGACATTTATTCACGCCAGTAGCGCGTTGACAATCATTTTTATAGACCAATCGACATTCGATGGGTTTTGTGGCTATCATCAAAACGGACGCTTTTATTTCCTATGACATTTCCTTGTACCCATTTTAGTCGGTAACATACTCCAGGTACTTCTACTAAGGTGGCTATTCAGCGTATATTTAAATTCAGTGTAAAACTGATTCTATCATGATGAATACATTTTTACGCATATTCAAGTTTACCAGGGTTTAAGTGAGAGATTACTGACATCGTTGCTCTGAGGGTGTCCCCAAAAAAGCACGAAACTACTGCTCCAGTGACGACCTCAAATGCATATTAATTTGAGGTAGAGTCCTTACAGCTATTGTCAGTGACTGTCGCGCGCCCACGTGGGTAAATACACTGATATAGTGAGGGTGTGGGTTTGAACCTTAACAATGCCCACCCACGTGAGAAACTGGACTATTATCTAAGCTATGTTGATCCTAGACAGTCCTGGATAGCCAAGAAAACAGCGAGTGGCTCGTTCCATGAAATGAAAGTTGCTGTACTTGTATCCACAGGAGTAGGAGAAGGGATAGATAGATATCAGGATACACCCACTGTGATATTATCTCGATACACAGTTAACCCCTGCGACTATTCTCCTCTCCTGGCATTACTTAAGCCCCCATCAAGTGATTTAAATATTTGTTAGCTGAAGTAAACTAATATGCACAAAGACACTTGAACCTAAGTACACAATTTACTCAACTATCATGAAACTCATCACACATGATTTATTTAATAAATCTGACTAAAATAAAATGAACTTGTTTAGGCTAGTAGAGTTGGGATGATGTTATAGATGACATTAAAGTTGTACATAACTTAGCTCATCAGGACAGTTCTCGGCTTGAGACCCTGCCTATCTTTTCCAGTTTGTCGTCCTCACTGCTTTCTGCAGGTCGTTACACTCGACGGTCAGCAAATAATGGATGCCTACTAGTCCCTGCCCAATGTGGGAACTGGAAAAATGAAACCACGATGCCAAAAGTTCTGTCTCAAGCTTAGGTTAAGCCCAACAGATGGCATGTGCTAGACAGGATCTTATTTACCAGACCTAGCGTTCACCACTTTATAACTTTTATCAAGCTCCTCCTACATTACGCCTAAAATCATTCTCATTCAAGGATGTCATAGCTCCTCCCTGTGGGTAAGTTTATTCGCTGTCAGTCAGGGACTGTACAATTATTGTTTGAATTACCACGCTAGGATCTCCTGGTTCAATTAAGCTGGTCCCAGCTAATAGGCCTAGTCACACCTCCAGTCTACTTCACCTGCCTTCACAATAAAATCAGACGGTGTCAATTCTTCTGCCAACACTTTCCGCTCACTGTGTCAATAGTGACCGTCGGACCTGCCGTCGAGTTAGGTAACCTCAGGGGGAATTAAATACAATTAGCCGGAGTTAGCTGCTCCTAAAAGTCTGGCTAGGAGATAAAATATCTGACACCAACAGATGGTGTGTAAATCTCCAGTCAGTAAGTCTGCTTGGTCAGTCTTATCTCTGTACCTTAACACTTAACATCTGGGAAAAAGTTGTAGTGTTTGATATGACCAACGGTCCAGGAGAATTAAAGGTGTGATGTGGTCGTCATTAAGGATGTATCCAAATCCCTATTTTCCTGTATACTTTCAAAATACAAAGAAATAAAAGTAGGTTGTGGAAAGACATTCTGGAGTCACCGAGCGTATTGTCACAGAGCCTCTCCCTTAAGTTCGGTCACCCTGACCGCACCTCAGCACGCTCTGTGGCTTCCAAGAATTTCAAGTCCTTCTTTGCATAACTGCCCATAAGTTTTCTGTTTCCAGTATTCTTTATGGCAGTGGGAATTCCTGCACTCTTCTGCAGACGTCCCGTGTCCTTTCATCCAGGATAATTCAATACTGTCATTGATCCTGGTAATGAGCGGGTATTCCAAGCAGTCGCTCGGTAATGTCCCTTTGTCCGGAGGTTCCTCCTTCCATCGGAAAATAAAATATCCATGCTTTGTCAACGGGCCTCCTCTGCGCCGTTGACTGACCACCTCTGTGCGTTTCCTCACTTCGCCGCGCCCTATCTGCCTAGGGAGAGCCTGAAGTGTTCTACTAAAAGGATTAGTTGCAGTCAGGTTGGATCCTCTTTTCCTCCGTCTACAGATCTTGAAATAATCTGTCACAAATCTCCTCTTAAAACGAGGGATATCTTCACTCATCATGATCCCACGAAGTGAGTGCCACTTACCACTAACAATTTCTCTGAAGAGTGTCCATTTGTTTCCTCTTCGGTGCATTCTGTCTTTACCTTGCCAAATTGTCAGGGTGGAATTGTCTTTAACAAAGATCAGTCCAGAGTCAGAGCACGAAATCAAGTCAGGGTATACAGTCAAATCAGAAAAAAACTCAGGGTTTCCTGTAGACTGTAAGGTGGGATTTCTTCGCAATGAAGTTTCCACCACCAGCTGAGATACCCCTGTCACTTGCTTCGAAGCAAAGAGTACTACAAGACCAGAATGTTGGGGTTCCCTACTATTCATGGCTTGTTCTGCTTCAGGGTCCTTCATCAGAGGTATCCCTGTCGCCCCAGCTGTACAGGGCAGCAGAAACAAGTTGTCTCCCTGTTCACGAAAAGTATTTTCTTCTTCGATAATGGCAAACACTTCTGTCTGTCCATTATCACCGTGCACAGGCCTAGCAGAATTGTCCTGTTTATGTCGAGTCTCTAAGATCGTCAAGACGTCCAGAGAACTCTCCTCCTCATCTGCTATATTCACATTGGTCTGGCTTTCATATGCCAAGTCCAGTGAAAGCAAATCAGGAGGTGTGTTGCCGCCATCGCAGTCAACTCCTTCGGGTGTAAAGTCAGAACTAACACATTCCATCAGGCATGCGGCCGCATCCAAGGAAATAGGGGACACAGGTTCAGTGTTATTCCCTACATCAGTCTGCTTTAATTCCTCTTCTTGCATGAAGGGACCAAAGGGGATATGGGAGTTGGGTAAGTCTTTGCCCTCGTCCTCATTAATGTCTGGTGTGTCAGTCGAACCGCTATGTCTACGGTTACAACCGTTATCACGCTTGTCACTACTGTCAGGTTCGCTCTCATTTATCTCGTCTGAGGTAATGGGAGTAAGGGGTTCCAGCAATGTAGATCTGGTCCCTTTAGAAGATTTCTGCTTCTTGTTCCATCTTTTCCTTTTAGGCTTAAGAATGGAAGTTAAGGGGTCCAGCAATGTAGATCTGGTTATCCTTAAAGAAGAGTTCTCCTTGTTGCCTCTTTTCTCTGTAGGAATAAGAGGTGTGAGATACTGTCCTCCGGTTTTTATGTTTTCTTCCTTAGCTGTTGAAGTTGGCCAAGGAGTGCACACCACAGTGTCTATATAGTGGGCCCCCACCATACCTGCTTGAGTTTCAGCCTGAGGTAATGGTTTTTCCTCGCATATACTCGCAGTTTCCTCAACGCTAATGTTTTCTGCTTGCTGTTTTATCCTATCTTTTTCTGCCCTCTCAAGTAGCAGTTTTCGATGAATTTCATCACTCTTACGCCGCATCCTTTCAGCAAATCCTTCCTGAATACACTCTATCTCTCTTTCTAATTCTTCTCTTATATGCTGTATGTCTCTTTCATACTCTACTTTCCTTAGCTGTTCCTCTCTTTCATACTCTTCTTTCCTAAGCTGTTCCTGCCTATTATATTCTTCTATCTCCAACTGGCGCTTTTTCTCTGAAGCATCACGGGCAACCATATAATCAAAAGTATCCATCTGGCATTTAATATATGTTTCTAACTGTGCTCCTACTCTACCCTCAACTATCCCGAATTTCCTTACATCTTTTTGGTACTCGGTACGTAAGTCCATTCTATCTAGAGATAAATGTAATACTTCCCCGAGGTAGGATAAGAAGGATATGTCAGAGCAAAGTACAGTGAACTTGGCACCAGAGGAGACTATGACAGCCGCACAAAGATGTATATGATGCAAAGCAGCCTACCAGATTAACAGCCTATAGAATACTATAGCAGCAAAAAGATAAGCCTATAAATGATCAAAGCGATGTTACACTCAGTCACTAATTATTAATCTCAATGATATGATGTCAGCATGTAATATGTTCTACAATCTATATCAAATGAAATATGCAAGCAAAAAAAATCATCAATTCATCAACTCTAACTAAGCACTATAGATTAAACATTAATCAATGTTCATGAAATGTTCAATGATAGACAGTTAACTCATATGATTTCATCAATTAAATACTTTTACAGTTATTATAATTTTAATCTTCCCAGTTACCAATTACTAAGTAAAATTTTAGTCTAAGAACTGGATGAAGAGTTAAAATGAAATCTATGAAATTAAACTTTTTATTCGTTAGTCTAGGGTCTGCCGGGTTTGATCGCTGGCGGGACGCCACTTGTGTCAAGTTTTAATTCTAGAGAGCGACACAATTGTTACGTGATGTTATAAACCCCGAGACAAGATACCCAATTGTCGCTCGATGTTATAAATTCCCAGACGAGATCTCCAATTGTCGCGCGCCCACGTGGGTAAATACACTGATATAGTGAGGGTGTGGGTTTGAACCTTAACAATGCCCACCCACGTGAGAAACTGGACTATTATCTAAGCTATGTTGATCCTAGACAGTCCTGGATAGCCAAGAAAACAGCGAGTGGCTCGTTCCATGAAATGAAAGTTGCTGTACTTGTATCCACAGGAGTAGGAGAAGGGATAGATAGATATCAGGATACACCCACTGTGATATTATCTCGATACACAGTTAACCCCTGCGACTATTCTCCTCTCCTGGCATTACTTAAGCCCCCATCAAGTTTACTTCAGTGAAAAAGTTCTTGAAGGACGAGTGGCACCAGAAAGAGCGTATTTAACCAGTGTGTATGTGTTGAGAAGACCTGCTTACCTATGTCTAGTCATCCCCCTTCGGGGTTCAATTTTTCGTTATTTGAAGCCATACCCTGGCTCTTGCCAGGGGCCGCAATATAGCCCGGCCATAAATATGGTCTAATGGCTGAATGACCAAACTTGTAAGACTAGAGATTGTGAAAGGAGAATGAATGTATGTATGCCTTGCAAAAGCTTACGACTGAGAATGTAATAGGTTTCCTGTGTGCTGGGAGCACTGATATCTATCGGGGTTAAGCGAGGTCGAGTAACGAACGAACGAGCTTTATTTTCAAAGGGTCACAAATTAAGCACGCAGGCATGTTTTACATTCGGCCCCTCGAAACTCCCATCTTTCACACAGCAGTTGTATTTCCTCAATAAAGAAAATTATGTTCACGTAATAATTTGCATATTATGAATATCAAGTCAAAAACAAAAGCAACGGTAGTAAAATATGTGCCCACGCTCGCGCTCGAGCACATACACCCACATACATACGAAAACCCATTCACTCACTTAGACACACACACATAGGCATTCAATACACACACACACACGCACGCACGCACGCGCACGCGCACGCACGCACACGCACGCACGCACGCACGCGCGCATGCACGCACGCACGCACGCACGCACGCACGCACATACATACATACATACATACATACATACATACATACATACATACATACATACATACATACATACATACATACATACATACATACATACATACATACATACATACATACATACACACACACACACACACACACACACACACACACACACACACACACACACACACACATACATACATACACACATACATACATACATACATACATACATACATACATACATACATACATACATATACACACACACACACACTCATACACAAAGTCATCCACACAGACACATACTCTAAAACACACGCATACAACCAAAACACATACAGACACACACAGCTATATACACACACACATACGCACACGTAGCCGCACACAAAGACACCTACTAACACGCACAGACGCACACGCCTGCTTCCTAGCACATCCTAAGTGGGAATTTTTTACTTTATGTTTTAACCCATACGCTCTTTTATCTTTCTGCGCTTTTCGGCTGACGTGATTATTTGAGGATTTATCTTTGACAGAATAAGTCTTCTTCCCCATTTCTTCATTTCTTTAACCTACACATATTTTCTAGCTTTTTAGGTCAAAGTGTAGGGTCGTGGTCTGGCGGTTAGACGCTCGTCTTCGGATCGGAAGATCCTGGGTTCGGGTCGTGAGAAAGTAGGACTTTTTTTCCAAATGATCTTGGCATCCTGGTCCACCCAGCCTTAAGTGGGTGCCAGGTGCAGTGCTGGGAAGTCAAGCCTGACCACATCAACCACGAAGTACCTTTTGTTCTATAAAATATAGGTCTAGCCATATATATATATACCCAATACGCCTTAAATCGTTAAAAAAGGGTCCTTTACTTTTTAATTTATAAATACTCACGACCTTCATTTTCGTCCTTTTTAGGATGGAATTTTTTGTTATTTGAAGCCCCACCCTGGCTTTTGCCAGGGGCCGCAGTGTAGGCAGGCCATAAATATGGCCAATTGTCTGAACGCGATTTCTGGGACCTCTCTACGGCGATCCTCATCAGCATGGTGGCACTTTGTGTCATCGGGTGTTTATCGCTTGTGGGATGTCCTGGTGGGGTAGAAAATCAGTCAGTTTTTACTTTATGACAAAGACCAGTTAGTCCGTGTCTTGTTTGTTTTAAATAACTCACATATTTGAATGCCTCTGTTTATAAAACATTGGACATGTCCCCCAAGGACCTAATCCTTGATTATCATTATGTTAGTAAGAAAGTGTGCAATCATGTAGAAGCAATGAATAATTAAAATTATTTAATAACTAAACGACATTTATTCACGCCAGTAGCGCGTTGACAATCATTTTTATAGACCAATCGACATTCGATGGGTTTTGTGGCTATCATCAAAACGGACGCTTTTATTTCCTATGACATTTCCTTGTACCCATTTTAGTCGGTAACATACTCCAGGTACTTCTACTAAGGTGGCTATTCAGCGTATATTTAAATTCAGTGTAAAACTGATTCTATCATGATGAATACATTTTTACGCATATTCAAGTTTACCAGGGTTTAAGTGAGAGATTACTGACATCGTTGCTCTGAGGGTGTCCCCAAAAAAGCACGAAACTACTGCTCCAGTGACGACCTCAAATGCATATTAATTTGAGGTAGAGTCCTTACAGCTATTGTCAGTGACTGTCGCGCGCCCACGTGGGTAAATACACTGATATAGTGAGGGTGTGGGTTTGAACCTTAACAATGCCCACCCACGTGAGAAACTGGACTATTATCTAAGCTATGTTGATCCTAGACAGTCCTGGATAGCCAAGAAAACAGCGAGTGGCTCGTTCCATGAAATGAAAGTTGCTGTACTTGTATCCACAGGAGTAGGAGAAGGGATAGATAGATATCAGGATACACCCACTGTGATATTATCTCGATACACAGTTAACCCCTGCGACTATTCTCCTCTCCTGGCATTACTTAAGCCCCCATCAAGTGATTTAAATATTTGTTAGCTGAAGTAAACTAATATGCACAAAGACACTTGAACCTAAGTACACAATTTACTCAACTATCATGAAACTCATCACACATGATTTATTTAATAAATCTGACTAAAATAAAATGAACTTGTTTAGGCTAGTAGAGTTGGGATGATGTTATAGATGACATTAAAGTTGTACATAACTTAGCTCATCAGGACAGTTCTCGGCTTGAGACCCTGCCTATCTTTTCCAGTTTGTCGTCCTCACTGCTTTCTGCAGGTCGTTACACTCGACGGTCAGCAAATAATGGATGCCTACTAGTCCCTGCCCAATGTGGGAACTGGAAAAATGAAACCACGATGCCAAAAGTTCTGTCTCAAGCTTAGGTTAAGCCCAACAGATGGCATGTGCTAGACAGGATCTTATTTACCAGACCTAGCGTTCACCACTTTATAACTTTTATCAAGCTCCTCCTACATTGCCTAAAATCATTCTCATTCAAGGATGTCATAGCTCCTCCCTGTGGGTAAGTTTATTCGCTGTCAGTCAGGGACTGTACAATTATTGTTTGAATTACCACGCTAGGATCTCCTGGTTCAATTAAGCTGGTCCCAGCTAATAGGCCTAGTCACACCTCCAGTCTACTTCACCTGCCTTCACAATAAAATCAGACGGTGTCAATTCTTCTGCCAACACTTTCCGCTCACTGTGTCAATAGTGACCGTCGGACCTGCCGTCGAGTTAGGTAACCTCAGGGGGAATTAAATACAATTAGCCGGAGTTAGCTGCTCCTAAAAGTCTGGCTAGGAGATAAAATATCTGACACCAACAGATGGTGTGTAAATCTCCAGTCAGTAAGTCTGCTTGGTCAGTCTTATCTCTGTACCTTAACACTTAACATCTGGGAAAAAGTTGTAGTGTTTGATATGACCAACGGTCCAGGAGAATTAAAGGTGTGATGTGGTCGTCATTAAGGATGTATCCAAATCCCTATTTTCCTGTATACTTTCAAAATACAAAGAAATAAAAGTAGGTTGTGGAAAGACATTCTGGAGTCACCGAGCGTATTGTCACA
Organism: Candidula unifasciata; assembly: GCA_905116865.2. Lineage (NCBI taxonomy): Eukaryota > Metazoa > Mollusca > Gastropoda > Stylommatophora > Geomitridae > Candidula > Candidula unifasciata. The sequence continues at coordinate 34,616 of CAJHNH020008462.1, read as the reverse complement.
GTGACTGAGTTGAAGTCTGTTATGTGCAGAGCTTGGTCCTTTCCTCTTTTTGTTGCCTTTATCTTCCACTGCTAAACAGCCTGTATGATTAGTGCACAGTGTAGTCAGAACTCCAGAGAGAAGAAAGCAAAACAATAGGTTTCCGAATATTACATGAGCCCCCCGGCCCCCCCCCCCCCCAGTCCACCCATCCTTTTTTTTTAAATCTGTTGATGGAGAGGGGGGGGGGGGAGATGAGGGTCAAGCCCATTTACTTCCTAATGCTTTTAGGGACGGGTGCACTAGAATCATAACCCCTGGAATCTCCCTCTGACCTGAGTTAAAATTTTACACCGACAAAGGTCTAAGTCTGCCTCTTATATCAGCTGCAGCATATGTCTCAACATCACTTTATTTCTCCATAAAAGTAAAGGACCCTTTTCCACGCCTTTAAGGCGTATTTGGTATATAGGGCTAGACTTATATTTTATAGACCAACGGCACAAGATGGGTGATGTGGTCAGAATCACGCCAGCCTGCCTTTACTTCCCAGGACTGCACACGGTACCCACTCAAGTCTGGGTTTCCCCCTGGGAGCCAAGGTCATTTTTGAAAAAAGTTTGGCTCCGCCAGGGAGCGAACCCACGAATCTCCGATCCGCAGTCGGGCGTCTAGCCGCTACGCCACGTCGACTCCCATTGTTTCTCCGTGTCAAAATATTTTTATATAAAGCACCAAACAATTTATAATGATTTGGCAGCAGCCTTGGAAAAAGAATAAGAGGAAAACGGCCAACTGGCACTCGCGTAGCGCAACAGATTCATCTCCTAGAATCAATTCTCCCGACTTCCGTGTTGCCTTGTCCACAAAGATTAACGATAATGGCAGTTAGTAAATGAGAAAAACAGAGCGGGTGTTTACAGGCTGCTGGGTGTTGGACACTACAAGATGTTTCCTTTAGCATGTATTTGTTTTCTTCAGTGCATATATTTCTTGCTTTACTTCTTTTTCTCTGACTTTCTGTTTCTTTTTTTCCTTTCTCAGTTTCTTGCATTTCTTTCTTTCTTACTTTCTTTCGAACTTTCTTTGTTTCTTTCTTTCTCTGATTTTCTTTCTGCTGCTTTTCCTTATTTCTTCCTCTCCTACTTGCTTTTCTTCCCTTCTATCTTTCTTCTTTTTTCTTTACTTTGTCTTAAGTATTCTGTCATATTTATGTTACTTTCTTTTCTCTGTCTTTCTTTTTATGTGTGTGTGATCTCAATCGCTCATTGTGTGTTTAGACTGATTATGTATTTAACGCACAATACAAAAGATACTTGTATAGAATCAGTTCTCCAAACTTCTGGCTTCCCACGCTCACAGAATTAAATAGTAATGGTATTAAGAAGTAAAAAAAGAAAAGCAGAGAAGATGAGTATATGCTGCCTGGGCGTTTGACCCTGCAATGTTTAAATGATTTTTTTTTTTTTTCACTTGCAGCTTCTATGTGGGCTCTTTCTTTCCTTCTAAGCCTGTATTTCTTTCTTTCTTTCTGTTTCTTGCTTCTTTCTTTATTACTTTCTTCCTGGTTTTCTATGTTTCTCAGTTTATTTCTTAGTTGTTAGTGTTCTTTCTTTCTTTCTTTCTTTCTTTCTTTCTTTCTTTCTTTCTTTCTTTCTTTCTTTCTTTCGCTCTCTGTCGTTATTTTTTTCTTCCTTTATTTTTTCTTTCTTTCTTTCTTTCTTTCTTTCTTTCTTTCTTTCTTTCTTTCTTTCTTTCTTTCTTTCTTTCTTTCTTTCTTTCTTTCTTTCTTTCTTTCTTTCTTTCTTTCTTTCTTTCTTTCTTTCTTTCTTTCTTTCTTTCTTTGTCTTCTCTTCGGTTTTACTTCTTTTATTGTTTCCTTCTGCGTTTCCCCCTGTCTTTCGCTGAATTGCTTCCTTTCTTTCTTCTATATTTGTTGTCTGCACCTCTTTTTATTTCAACTATTGTATTTGATTTTATTATTTTGTTATCACAGTCTTTAATTTTCTATATTTATGCTTCTTGATTACATCTTTCGATTTATTTAACGCTTGCACACCTAAGCACAACAGACATCTGATATAGAATCAACTTGCTAAACCTGCGGCTTCTCTTGTAAACAAGGATTAACGATAATGGCAGTTCGTAAATGAGAACAGATAACTGATCGGATGTTTAAAGACTGCTGAGGGAGCCGCGTTAGCGCAGTCGATAGGAGGCTCGCTTTCAAATCCAGATGCGACTGGCTGCAGCCACGGTCAGTGTTCCAAACCGGGCAGTTCCCGGGGTTCACCTAGCCTCTTGGAAATGGGTACAAGAGTTGACACTCTGGAGTAAATGGAGGAACGTCACTGTAGGTAGCTACGCAGTTACGTGCGGTCGGCGACACAGGCAGACAGTTTCTTATCAGCTGTCCGGGTTGGTAGCAAAGCAATTATGGTTTATAACCGTGTGCAGTGACGCTGGTTCACATCTCCCGACTGAAGACTGCCGCGGGTTTGACGCTACAAGGTGTATTAGATGGTGTTTCCTTCTGTAAACAAAAAGTAAAGGACCCTTTTCCGCGCCCTTAGGCGTATAGGGCATATAGGGCTAGACCCATATTTTTATCGACCAATCGGCACAAGATGGGTGATGTGGTCAGCATTACGCCGGCCGCCTTTACTTTCCCGGGACTGCACCCGATACCCACTTAATGCTGGGTCGACCTGGGTGCTAAGGTCATTTTTGAAAAAAGTCCGGCTTCGCCAGGGAGTGAACCCACGACCTTCCGATCCGCGACGAGCGTCTAGCCGCTCGGCCACGACGACTCGCGTTTCCTTCTGAGCCCATATTTCTTTCTTGGCTTTTCTTTCTTTCTTTCTTTCTTTCTTTCTTTCTTTTTTTTCTTTTCTTTTCTTTCTTGTTTCTGTCTTTCTTTCTTTTTTTTCTGTCTTTCTTTTTAAGTTTATTTCTCCTGACTGTCGTTCTGTCTTTCATTTTTTTTTTCTATTTTCTATTCATTATATTCTTCTTTCTTGTCGTCCTGATCTCTTTTTGTTTTCTGTTTTGCTTATTTTTCTTTCTTTCTTTCTTTTTCAACTTTTCTTCATTTTTTTCTTGTATTTCTTTTACGTCTTTCTGTCTTTCGTGTTTTTTTTTATTTTACTACGTATCGTTATTTTTTTATGTTCACACTCATTTATAACATAGTTCCGTATCCACAGAACAACAGCACACTTATCACAACAAATAGCTTTCCTAGAAACAATTCTCTAAACTTGTAGATCCCCCTGTCCAGAAGGATTAACACAATAGTAGAGATTACATGACAAAACAAGCGCGAGATGAATAATCGACCGGCTTGGGGTTTATGGCTACAAGATGTATTAGATCATGTTTCCCAGTTGTTTAATGAGGTGTATTTGTTTCATTGAGTGCCCATAGTTCTCTGTTTCTTCTCTTCATTCTGATTGCTTGACTATCTGTCTATCTGATCTTTTTCTTTTTAATCTTTTTTCTTCTTCCTCCTGAGTGTCTTTCTGACTTCATTTCCGTCTTTCTGATGTTCTTTGTAACTTTCATGCAATCTTTCTCACTTTTTTTTTCTACCTCATTCTATTTTTGTCTGTCTGACTTTATTTTTGTCTGTCCAATATTTTGTTCGTGACTTTATGTATGTTTTACTCACTTTGTTTCTGTCTTTCTCATTTTGTATTATCTAAGTCTTTCTCACTTTATTTCCTCCTATCTGAATGTTTTGTGAGGCTTTGTTTATCTTTCTCACATTATTTCTATCGGTTTCATTTATTTACATCGTTCTGACTTTATTTCTGTCTATATGATTTGTTGATATGTGTGTGTGGCTTTCTGACTTTCGAATTTTCTTTCGATCTTTCTGAAATTCTGTCTCTCTGCTCGCCTTTCTGAATTCCTCTAACTCGACGTGGCTGTCTCTTCTTCTTTTTTTGGCTAGGTTTGTCCATCAGTCTGTTCAGCCAGTTTGTCTTCCTGTTCTTCGTCTTTCCTTTTCTTTTTTCTTTTTTTCACTATTTTTTTTTTTTTTTTTAATATTGTAAAATATTTTTTTAGGACAACCAAAAAAAAAAAAAATGTAAAAAAAAAAAAAAAGAAAAAAAAAAAAAAAAAATAACATCCTAAACAGCACAGTTGGTGACCACTGCAAGTGCAAAACAGACTGAAACCCTCCGACTAAAGCCCTCTACGCCGCTTCACTTTAAAAAGTGGTATACACACGTAGCCGTCTAATCATCAGGCAGATGGAAAACACTGCTAAGGAAAAGCAAAACTCAACACAGGCTGCTTCTCGTTTTGTGTATAGAGACAGTCAGATGACATGAACTGATGAAATGAAGTCGATTCTATAGACTTTAATTTTAACGTAACTTTACAAGGACGGAAAAGTAGCTCCCTTAGCTCATATTGATTATGACGAAGAGAAAGTAGCTCCCTTAGCTCATATTGATTATGAGGAAGGGAAAGTAGCTCCCTTAGCTCATTTGATTATGACGAAGAGAAAGTAGCTCCCTTAGCTCATTTGATTATGAGGAAGGGAAAGTAGCTCCCTTAGCTCATATTGATTAAGACGAAGGGAAAGTAGCTCCCTTAGCTCATTTGATTAAGACGAAGGGAAAGTAGCTCCCTTAGCTCATATTGATTAAGACGAAGGGAAAGTAGCTCCCTTAGCTCATTTGATTAAGACGAAGGAAAAGTAGCTCCCTTAGCTCATATTGATTAAGACGAAGGGAAAGTAGCTCCCTTAGCTCATATTATGACGAAGGGAAAGTAGCTCCCTTAGCTCATATTGATTATGACGAAGGGAAAGTAGCTCCCTTAGCTCATATTGATTATGACGAAGGGAAAGTAGCTCCCTTAGTTCATATTGATTATGACGAAGGCAAAGTAGCTCCCTTAGCTCATATTGATTATGACGAAGGGAAAGTAGCTCCCTTAGCTCATATTGATTATGACGAAGGGAAAGTAGCCCCCTTAGCTCATATTGATTATAACGAAGGGAAAATAGCTCCCTTAGTTCATATTGATTATAAAGAAGTTAAAGTAGCTCCTTTAGCTCGTGTTGATTATGACAAAGGGAAAGTAGCTTTCTTAGCTGGTACTGACATTATAGTGTTAGTTCTTCACACATTCGAGGTTATAAATAATCATCCTATCTGAAAGCTCAGGTATTCTGGCGGTAATAAAGGTTACGGTAGTACAGAAAAAAAGACGGTCTTAGAGGGTATCGTTTTCGGAAAACAAGGTGCACCTCTGCGATGATGGGTATAAGACAATGAAGGTGTATGAGCTAAGACATCACAAATAACCGGAGAACTGGCCAGAGATGGAAAGATTTTAAGCCGCAACGTGAGCGACGTTCTGTTCATATTGAGGATGATGAATAAGTCGACGAGGACGACGACAATGATGACGATGATGATAATTATAATATCAGAAATGAGCTTGACAGCTACATTTATCGACGTCTGTTCATGCCGTTCTTAACAGTTTTGAAAAAAATCCCCCGACATAAGTTTAGAGCAGGGGGTAATTTCCCCACATCTAAAATATAGGGTCCTCACATTCTGAATACCGAAGATTTCAGCGCTCCTGTGAATTACTACAGAACCAAATTATCCGCCCCCCCCCCCCCCCCCGGGACCCCCCCCCTCAAGAAGCAAAAGTAACTGATTTAAAAAGTATGAGCAGAATTAAACAAAACAATGTCTGTTTAAGCGGCCAGTTAAGACACTGGTATCCCAGCTCCAACACTTCACTCTGTGGCATTAGGGCTGTAGGCATTTAGGTTGTTGCGTGTGCCACCTGAAATTAATCCCACCTGATACAGGTAAAATAGCTGGCTTGTTGCCATTCTCCCTAAAACACTGCCCTCATTAAACGATATATTAAAGGTACTAAATACAACATAAAAAGCGTTTACAATGTTCAAAGGAGCGAATGCTAAAGACAGTTTGCAGATTCAACCGAACGGTGAGACCAACGTCTTAATCAACTAAATACGATACAAACTTATAGGACACAAGGGTCCATAAATATCTATGATCAGCACAATACCAGAAATATGTAATGCGAGAAAATATGAACTTGAAGCGCTACATTACGGAGCAAAACAATATCTTCATCTTCTTCTATTCCACCTTGTACCTCATCGAAGTGTCGGGGGTAGATGTAATGTTCGTTGATGGGCTCTGTCAAGAGCACTATTAAGACTGATGTTCAAAATATTGTCATCTTCACAGATTCAATGTCTGCCCTTCAAGCTCTGGAGGGCAATGAACGCTGCAGAACTGACATAGCCAAGATAATCCTGGATGCCGATCAGCTTATTACCTCATACAACATCAGAATAGTGATGCAGTGGATTCCAGGTCACTCCGGCACACCAGGTAATGACAGAGCTGACAGATTGGCAAAGAAAGGAGCAACACAAGAACAACCACCTACAGCGACAACCCCCCAGACAGCAAAAACACTGATAAGAGCTATAAACAAAGAGACTTGGTTGAACAGATGGGCCATGGGAGACACTGGAAGAGAGGTTTATAGACATATGTCTGGCCCTGATCCTAATGACAGCATTAACCATCTAACAAGAAGGGACCAGGCCACCATCTTCAGACTTAGAACGCAACATACTCCACTCAATGGACACCTAAACAGAATACAGCCACAACACTCCCCAGAGTGCCAGCTATGTAACTACCCCTACGAAACTGTTGAACACCATCTCTTTGAGTGCCCAAAACTCAGTGAGACAAGAAGAACGCTACTCCCTCCGAGACCAGACAAGTGGAACACCTTGTACGGAGGAAAAGAACAGCTTGTGAAAACATGCAAATTCCACTACATGGCATTGGGCCAAAGGGCGAAAGCTCATGCGCCGCTGGATCGATAACAACAACAACAAGACTGATGTTCATTTCTGTAAGGCTGTTCTTAATGCCATCACTCCATATTTTACGAGGTCTTCCACTTGCTCTATACCCGTTGTAACGTTTTAGTGTGGCTCGCTGTGGCAGATAGTACCAGGGCATTTTTATAAAGTGTCCAAACCACTTCATTTGTTGTTCTTTGATGACTTGTAAGACTTGCTAAACGATTATGATGTCTGAAAAATATGGGAGTGGCAGCGCGCGGATGTTTTGTGTGCGTGTATGTGTGTGTGTGTGTGTGTTTGTGTAGGTTAGTAGGCTAGGATAGCAAGCATGTCGTAGAAGACAACAAGGGTAGAGTTAGCTCCAAAGTTACTTATGGCATCATGTAAAATGATTGAGCGGTAACAGTGAGCTTTCTTGCTTTACTTTTACATACAAGGTACAGTACATGCACTGGTCTATAATGCGTTATCTTTTTTTCATTTATTCATTCATTCATTCATTCATTCGTTCATTCCGTTCATTCATTCATTCGTTCATTAATTCGTTCATTAATTCGTTCATTCGTTCATTCATTCATTCATTCGTTCATTCGTTCATTCATTCATTCATTCAGTCATTCATTCTTTCATTCATTCGTTCATTCGTTCATTCATTCATTCATTCATTCATTCATTCATTCATTCATTCATTCATTCATTCTTTCTTTCTTTCTTTCTTTCTTTCTTTCTTTCTTTCTTTCTTTTGTTGCTCTTTTGTTGCTCTTTTCTTTCTTTCTTTCTTTCTTTCTTTCTTTCTTTCTTTCTTTCTTTCTTTCTTTCTTTCTTTCTTTCTTTCTTTCTTTCTTTCTTTCTTTCTTTCTTTCTTTCTTTCTTTCTTTCTTTCTTTCTTTCTTTCTTTCTTTCTTTCTTTCTTTCTTTCTTTCTTTCTTTCTTTCTTTCTTTCTTTCTTTCTTTCTTTCTTTCTTTCTTTCTTTCTTTCTTTCTTTCTTTCTTTGCTGTTGCTGTCTGAGTTGAAAACTACGTAAAATGGGATTGACATGCACTGGTCTCCAATGCGTTCTCTTTCTTTCATTCTTTCATTCTTTCTTTCTTTCTTTCTTTCTTTCTTTCTTTCTTTCTTTCTTTCTTTCTTTCTTTCTTTCTTTCTTTCTTTCTTTCTTTCTTTCTTTCTTTCTTTCTTTCTTTCTTTCTTTCTTTTTTTCTTTTTTGTTTGTTTCTTTCTTTCTTTCTATCTTTCCTTTTTTTCTTTCTTTGTTGTTGCTGTCTGAATTTAAAACTACGTATAATGGAGTAGACATGCACTGGTCTATAATGCGTTCTCTTTATTTCATTCTTTCTTTTTTACTTTCTTTCTTTCTTTCTGTCTTTTGTTTCTTCTGTTTCACTTTTGTTTCTTTGTTTCTTTGTTTCTTTCTCTCTTTCTTTCTTTCTTTCTTTCTTTCTTTCTTTCTTTCTTTCTTTCTTTCTTTCTTTCTTTCTTTCTTTCTTTCTTTCTTTCTTTCTTTCTTTCTTTCTTTCTTTCTTTCTTTTGTTTCTTTTTTTTCACTTTTGTTTCTTTTGTTTTTCTTTCTTCCTTTCCTTCTTTCTTTCTCTGTTGTTGCTGCCTGAGTTGAAAATTTCAACTTAATACCACTTAACCTTGTGAAAGGCATTAGTTATCATATTGATGAATGTGAGTTTTAGTCCTCGATTTAATTGTAATGTACGTAAGAAAACAGGTCGATACTGCATAAACCAGATACTTGGAGTTGTTTTATGAAGTAAAGGACACAAGAATTATATTATACCAATCATTCCTAGAGCGCCGAATGGTCTATAATATGTGTTGCCTATATACTCAGTAGGTTTGGGTTTAAAAGTCGGCTCTGTGGCTAAGTCGATGCGAACGCTTCGCAATGCAGGGATGCCGGGTTCGATTTCAGCTGCGGGCCATGGGCCTTGAGTTGGTTTCGACAGTGGTATCAAGAAAGCCGACCGTCCAGCGAGCAATGGCAAACTACAGGACCTAAATTTGCATAGGAAAACCCCACAACAGCCAGGGGCTGTTAGGGTTGGTTCTGCACCGTCCTGTAAAGGATACGCAACTAACCTTTGGGTTTAAACAACGGATAAACATCATGGCACAAGGGTAGTAACCTATAAGTGCTCCGTTCTACTTCTAACTCAAGTCTGAGTCTGAAGAGTACCAGTGGTGTGCACGAACTCCGTAGCACCGGTTAAAATCATGAAATACTTTAGGTAGATTTTTAACTCCAAATTTTGTCTGGACAGCGCCGTTAGGCTACTCTTTTCGATTTCGCACTGCCCAAGGATTATTTAACGCTCGTATCATACGCACAGGCGTCCGATCTTACTACCCAGAGACCAGGGGCAAATTACTAGAAGCCCACGTGAAAAAATCCCAGCTTTTAACCGGGACCTGAACCCGGGACCTCCAGCACTCGAGTCGGACGCCATGCCTCGAGACCTTTCAGCTTACACTCAGTAGGTCCTTATCCCTGTATGACTGCGGGCTACATCTGGCTGGCGTAGCCTAACGGCTGCCTTAATTTTAATTTCTTTGGCGACTGAACCGGTATCAAGGATCTGCCTTACTTGTCTATCGTCAAGCGTAATTTTTTTGTAATTGCAAATTTAGGGATGGCATGGTAAACTTTCAGTAGCTGCATGGAGGGGCAGGAACAAACCACTCGAGCAATCAGTACACCCCATCCCCCTTGTGGGTTCCGGGACCCCACAGTGGGGAAAACGAAAACAGACCAACTGCCTCCCCAAAGAGCGTGTTGAAAGAGTCGACTAACGGGGGACTTTCTTCAAAGTCGGAGTGCATCTGCCGGAGCGACAAGAAACAGCCAGCTGCACACAAATAGGCCAGTAAAACGGATGTACACGCAAAATTCAGGTCCTGGTACAAAGTCCAACTTGACAAACAACCAAGACTTTCCGCCGGAACTTACAGAATTAAGAAAGGTAAAAACAACAGTAAGAAACAGTGCATTAATCCTACATGTGCGTGCAACTTGTCTGTGCAATCGTTGCCTATGGAAAAGATCATAAACAGCCCGTGATAATCGGTTACAAACACGTTTCTGAAATACAGCAGGAAAGAATAATGTTTGTAAATCAAAGGTCACAGGTGCAAGAAACTACAAAAGAAAATATATGAAAGAATTTACGATTAAAAAAAAAAGTTGACAAGCCATCTTCAAGTATGCGTGTATGTAAGTATGTGGGTGTGTATATATATATATATATATTTGTGTGTGTGTGTGTGAGTGTGTAAGACTGTGTACACATGATGTATGTATTATATTCTATAATGTATATTTTTATTCTATATCTATAACATGCATTTTAGATAACAGGCATTGGTACTCTGAAAAACGAGTGCTTAGAAGGGCCGAATGTCAGACGGGCCTGCGTGCCCAATTTGTAACCCTTTGAAAATAAAGTTTGTTCGTTCGTTCGTTCGTTCGTTCGTCCAATGAACAATCCTTTTAATAAGCAAGTTTTTATTTAATAATGATGACCGATTATAAATATTAGGTACATCCCTAAATAAAGCTGTGATTGATTCTCGCCTGATTACATTTTATTCTATTCGGACACAATGACCAGCTTCCCTCTTTCCACGAAGGGTTGGTTGCAATTAATCTCCGACATTCTCTCTTTCAACCAAAGCTATGCAGCAGCAGCAAAGGTAACAACAGAAGCAGAATAATAATAATATTAATAATAATAATAATAATAATCAGCAGGAGCAGCAACAGAAGAAGAAGAAGAAAAAGAAGAAGAAGAAGAAGAAGAAGAAGAAGAAGAAGAAGAAGAAGAAGAAGAAGAAGAAGAAAAAGAAGAAGAAGAAGAAGAAGAAGAAGAAGAAGAAGAAGAAAAAAGAAGAAAAAAGAAGGAGAAGATGAAGAAGAAGAAGAAGAAGAAGAAGAACGAACAAACAAACAAACACACGAAAGAACGATCTTTATTTCGAAAGGACTACAAATTGGCTAATGAGGCTCGTCGTATATTCGACCCTTTCAAACACTCATCCTTCACACGGCAGACGCATTTTATATATCATGTTATGCTTATATATCGAAATTCTTAGTAAGAATGTAGAGTAAAAATACAAAAGCGTGTAAAGATAATGCAAACATTCAAATACATATGCAAAAATAAACAAAACATTTACACACAACAGGGCAGATGAACACACACAAACACACATGTACACACTGACAACTCACACTGCACAACATGCATCTACACAGACATATGCACATTCACATACACAGCATTTGCACACAAACAGAACACATACACACAGACACAAAGCACACGCAGACACACGTCACACATACACAGGAATTCACAAACTCACATTCACAACTCACACATAAAATACATACACGCCTCGAATAGACACATGCACACAGACATAAACACACAGCCAAAATACACAAACAGACACAACGCCTACACACAGACAAAACACATGTACACAGACACACAGAAACAACAAACAACATACACAGGCATTTACACGCATAGACAACACATACACGCAACATATAGACACTGAGGCACATCTAGACACATCAATATTCTTTATGGTAAGAAGAATAAGAAAAATCATGTTAGAAATTAACATAACACCTCTAATTAACATAACACTTACATTCTATGTCATTTCCACCTCTCTCTCTCTCTCTCTCTCTCTCTCTCTCTCTCTCTCTCTCTTTCTTTCTTTCTCTCTTCACACCCCCTCCCTCACCATCCCTTCCCTCTCTGTCTCCTAAATTGACAGATTCTCAGGCAGATCGTTGCACTGTACTGAATCACAATTAATCTTCCCGACAAAACAATGGTAATTTGTGTTTTCGGTACTCAGCGACTCAGTTATTGCCCCTGATTGTATTCGCCTGTCTATGATAATCCTTGTAAAGCAAACATCCCGGATAACGCCCCATACATATAGCAATATTTCTTCTCCGATTATTGAGCGGTGCTTTTTTCGGAGTGTTCTTCATGTATTCATGCTTGTTGGTATCATAGTGGACGATACAAGAACTGTGTGCAGTTTAAACATCCTTGTAGAAAACCCTTGTAGTAAAGTAAATACGTAGAAGCCTGTGTGATATTGGCCATATTATCAATCATATGCCCATCACTGTCAATCAGCAAGTCTTTTAGATAATGTCGCTTTCTTCACGGCGCCTCCAAGTATCAATTTCCCTAGCAAGCTCTCCAGCCCCATATGCTTTCACTTAGGGCTGTACCGAATAGTGATTTTCACTATTCGGCCGAATACGAATAGCTGGACCAACTATTCGGCCGAAGACGAATACGAATAGTGAATCATCATCATGTGCTTTGCCGGCTGGCATGGGCGATTATGCCTCGCCACAATCTGCGATCTCCTGCAGCACGTATTAGTTCGTGTGCTGACACACCTCCATGAAAAACCTTCGTTCCATGTTGTCAGCATTAGGCCAGCTTTTTGTCTCACTGAAGGTATTTCCAGCTGTACTAAACGGAAAAATACGACAAATACAGAGAGTCAAAATGAAAACCCGCAAGGCGAAACATCAAAAACAAAAATAACACCGAGGAAGAAAACAATGCCGTCCTCACAAGTCGCCCAGCCCCCCGCGAGCTCACGAAACCAGACGCCGGGCGGCCAACGTCAGAAGATCAAACAACAAAGACAATCAAGAAACCGATCGTCGATCAAAACATTCAGCCGCCGCCGTTTCCACGAGACGACAAAAGAACAGATATGACACCCATAAATGATGACGAACTCCCGTTACTTCAAAGAATCAACGAAGAGGACACTCCACTCAAAGAAATCAAGCCGACAACACTATCATCATCATTGTGGTGCACAAAGAAAACGCTTCACAGTATAAACCAAGGTGGGAAGTCTTGATGTTGTTTTTCCACCAGTCCAGAAACGGTTGTGAGGTAACCACTATTCGTATTCGGCCCGACCGCAACAATTCGGCCGAATACCGAATAGTTATTGGGTCCACTATTGGGCCCCGAAGCGAATACGAAGCAAATTTTCGGTACAGCCCTACTTTCAATAACAATGCATCTTCAGTGTCCTGTGTCCATTTTCGCGAGGTCGACCCCTGCTTCCATTCCCACACACTGCTCCCTCCATCGATGTCTTTTCCAGGCCACCATAACATTTGATGTGTCCGAAATACTTCAACTTTCTGGACACGAGTCTGTTTATGAGCCAGTTCTCCTTCCTTTACGTTTAACCCATGTAGAATGTCGATGTTTTATCTCTTCTTGATGAATGGTATTCTTAGAATTTTTCTTAGCATTTTAAAACAAATCTTCCTCATTGATTGAATGAGAGTAGTCCACGGTTCACAATCGTAATTTGCCAAAGGAAAAATGCACAGTCTCAATGCTTTAAATCTAACTAATTCACAGGTGCTTTGCCATAGGTTCTGCTTGTTTGATCTCCGCATTGCTGATGCAAGCATTCTTTTGACTTCTTTCGAGCAGTCTCGACTGCTGTTCATTAAAAAGCCCAAATGTTCAAAATCTGTGACATTTTCTATTTCTTCATTTTCAACTGTTATTTGTGGTTGGTGTGTTAAGGAAATTATTTTTTTTTTTTTAAGGAAAAGATGCATATGCCGAACAGTATACTAAAATACTCACGTAGCTCAAAAACGCAGAAAAGCCAATGACGTGAAAGGAGTCATTTACTTTTTGTTTTTAGATGTCTCTATGCCTGCTATAAAGCCAGTAAATTGACAGCAGGCAAGGACTGAAACCATTTTAAACAATCCACTAACAACCAAAAAAAAAAAAATATTGATTTAACCTTTCTGGTACAACCTTCAGAAGAAAGCGACCATGCATGCATACATACATACATTAACACATACCTACCCACCTACACACACACCTACACACACACCTACACGCAAACCTACACGCACACCTACACGCACACCTACACGCGCACACCTACACGCGCACACCTAAACGCGCACACGCACGCGCGCACACACACACGCAAACACACACGCACACGCACGCGCACACACACGCGCACACACGCGCGCACACACACGCGCGCACACAAGCGCGCGCACACGCGTACACGCACGCGCGCACACACATACACACACACATACACACACATACACACACATACACACACATACATACACACACATACACATACACACACATACACACACACATACACATACACACACATACACACACACATACACACACATACACACATACACACACACATACACACACACATACACACATGCACATACACACATACACATACACACATACACACACATACACACACTCATAGAATCATACAATCATACAATCATACAATCATACATTCATACATTCATACATTCATACGTACGTACGTACGTACGTACGTACGTACATACGTACATACGTACATACATACATACATACATACATACATACATACATACATACATACATACACACATACACACATACACACACACACACACACACACACACACACACACACACACACACACACACACACACACACACACACACACACACACACACACACACACACACACACACACACACACACACACACACACACACACACACACACACACACACACACACACACACACACACACACACACACACACACACACACACACACACACACACACACACACACACACACACACACACACACACACACACACACACACACACACACACACACACACACACACACACACACACACACACACACACACACACACACACACACACACACACACACACACACACACACACACACACACACACACACACACACACACACACACACACACACACACACACACACACACACACACACACACACACACACACACACACACACACACACACACACACACACACACACACACACACACACACACACACACACACACACACACACACACACACACACACACACACACACACACACACACACACACACACACACACACACACACACACACACACACACACACACACACACACACACACACACACACACACACACACACACACACACACACACACACACACACACACACACACACACACACACACACACACACACACACACACACACACACACACACACACACACACACACACACACACACACACACACACACACACACACACACACACACACACACACACACACACACACACACACACACACACACACACAGTGATCTTACTAAAGAGCTATGCTTTAAAAACATATTTGAGTTATCAAATTTCCTTCTCAATATGAGTCGCATTTTGGGGGAGGGGGGGGGGGTTGTTATTTTAAAGCCCCGTCCAGACTGTCGTTGAGGACCCTAAATAGAACCTAACGGTTGAACGGGGTTTCTCTTACGTGCGCCCAGGTGTTTATCGCTTGGTGTGAGGTCCTGATAAAGTTGACCTTCAGTCACTCAGTCAAGAACTTATTCAGCTTTTTGGATGCAAATGAATTAACTTTCAATTGAAACAATACAGTATTTTTACCCCCCCCCCCCCCCCCCCCCCCCCCCTCTGTAAGAGCATGGATGGCGACTAGAAGATTCGGCAACTATAGCGAGATGTGTTTCACTTCTAAATGACCTTATCTTTCTCTTTTGGCCTGCTTCTTAGGCTGATAAAGACTTCTGTTGTAAGACACCTATATGTCTGTATGTCTTTTATGTTCACATCATTATGTCTCCTACTTTCCGATATAAAATGTATTTCCTGGGATGCATCTACTGTGGTATGTTTAACAAAAGTCAAAGAAGACTTCCATGTGTTTATAAAATCAGTCTGTTTAAACAAAAATATTAAAATCAAAAGAAGATCCTCACTGGGAGATTGGTCTAGTTAATTTTTAGCACCTTTTTTATGTCCTGTAATCTTACGTTTCGTTCGATTTACGAAACTTGTCAATCGAAGTCATAATTCGTTGCTAGAGCTAGGAATTCGTGTTGCGAGAATGTAATATGAAGTAATTTACAAAAGCAATGTTATAGCCTTGTATCCTAATAATACTTTGTTAAGCATGTCAAGAGTGGTAAGCACATGTTATCACGGCGCTGACGAACACAGCAACGTCATAATGACCATTCGCCATTCAAAGATAGCCGACTCACTTATGACATGAAACCAAATAGGAGCAGTCTGGTGAGGAGGGATGGCGACATTCCTTGCTTGTTTTGTTCGTTTAAAGCCCCACTGTGTTAATATGCTGGTAGCCGTTCAGACTCAGTTTTTTGTGTGTGTCTGTTCTCTTCTCAAACCCCTCTCCCTCTCCCCGCTCAGTTTTTAGAACAAAAAGCTCTTTATTATGGTTTAGTTTAGTTTAGTTTTTTTAATAGACTTGTGAAGTTTCTTCTTTCAAGAAACAAAATTAGATGAGATAAATCTTCTGCATCGTAGGCGATACTTTTTCGTTAATTACCCCTGTTGATCTGAAGGGTGTTGAAATAACACTTTTTTATTATCTGAGCCCATAAGTCAAGCAACGAATAGTAACACTACAAACTACCATGCACGTCTTAGGCGACTAAGGATAGTTGTTGAAAAATTTTCTAACCCCATTCTGCACAAATCTTCAGCTTTAAAATGTAAGAAATTATAAACAAATCTACAAATGTTTTAGTGAAAAATGGTTGCGGTTTCTGTGATCCACTGGAAAAAGAAATACAGGAAGAAGATAACAAATTCAACAACAGAGAATAAGCCAGAAATATTTTTTTTTTTTTTGGTTTTTTTCCCTTCCATGACTGCAGCTTAAAAGATTTAAAGCTTCAGAGGGCCACAATTTGATGCGAATCAAACAGGAATAAAACCAAGAAACCGCGGTAACATTTAAAGAGTGATTTTTTGGGGTGTACTGTGATAACTATGTAACTTGTTGACCTTTGTAGGAGGATTATAAGTTACTCTTTGTTGAGAACTTAGAATGTATTGTTACTACATGTGATTTTTTCAGGTACGTTAACTGCAGGCCTGTCCGTCCTTTGCTGCTCGCAAGTTCGCCCCAAAGGAGACTCCAAAGGACATTGTATTTTGATCAACGCGGGCGTCGGTCTACTGCAGTTCCTGTTGACGTTCGTGTTTCTCCTGGGCTGGATTTGGAGCATCATGTGGGGAGTAGCCTTTCTGGCAATGTCCAGTAAGTACTGTTAATCTTGGAATAGTTATTTGTATTTCACAGAGGTTTAAACAGTGGTGCAGCGTAGATGTAAAGGCTGTAAATGCCGATATACTTTATTTTTATTGCCAAAGAACCTTTTTTTATTTTGAAATATTTATTATTTGCCTTTTGCTTTTGATCACAAATACGCAAGTCGGTTCACGTCTCAAACATAATGAAAATAACGTTCAATGCAATGCTTACTCAACTCATGCAGAAGATGGAACGTGTGAAAGCTTCCAGTTACTAGTATTATGACGCTATCTGAGCACACATACTCTCCACAGCGAATCGAGAGAACGAAAAAAATCACGTGATAGCCTCTCGTGTGTAATCTTATCTGCTAAAGGTTAACATGTAAACTGTTCACGAAAAGATATAAAATCAAAGAAAATGTATATCAGCAAGCTTCACAATATAACGAACACAAACAAAACTGAACTTTGCGGCTATGGGGCCTTAGCACAAACATAAATAAAACAACATCAGTCATATACATGCAGTTACTTAGCTTGGTATCTCGACGTGGCCGGGTCAATGTCTTGTCAATAGACTGACTAAACACGTGGAACAGGATAATAAATACCCTCTGAGAATTCCACGGACCGTAAGTGTGTGGGGGGAAAAAAGCGATTTTTAAGAGACTGTTACAGGACTGGCTAGATTTCATGGCTGTCCCCTCCATGTCGTGGGCACCTTGGGATCCTGGGAATTGAAGTGGAACGGTACTGGTTTCCAGGCACTGGTCCGCACATCCAAAAGATGTTGTCCGAACTTTTCGGCCAGTTGTAGACCGGTTTCAGTGATGTATTTCATGCCACATCTCTTGCAGCTTATGGCGTAAATGATATTGCGGCTCGTGCAGTAGAATGCTTCCCATATGTGGAAGGTGACATTCGGGAATTTCCAGACTTGTCCCCTGAACCTCGTGTTGACAAGTCAGGCATATGGAGATGTGGCATGAGATTGCCATTGAAAACTGATTACTGATTATGTAAACTGATTACGCCTCGCAACTGCTTTTAAAATCAAAAGGATCAGCTTGACAGCAGTAGGTTTTAAACTTCTGCAAGAAAAGTCATATCTCAGAGTTGGTGCAGACAAGAAACAACACCTGCCTGAAGCCCAAGGTAGACCTGAGGGTCACAGACTGAAGAGAAGACGGTCTTATATAGCGCAAGCTGAAGACATATGTGCAGGGGTGATAAATTTGGGCAAGGAGAGAAGCAGGTAGGTGTTTCCGAGCAAGAATCAGGCGTGACTTGAGTTCAGGGACTGGCCGGCTGGTGCTGCAGAATCAAAAGTTCAACAAACGATTCATGACAATTTCCGCCTGGTGATGTAATTATCTATACAGATGACTCTGTGTTGAGAGAAAGACGAAGTGCATGGGAGTACATTTCAAAAGCGAATGGACATCGCTTAGTCCGACAAAGCCTGGCATATGATATCACGACGTCAAGCTAAGAATAGAGATGGATGCAGTCACTGCTACCTTCCACTAGATTGAGAATCAGCGGTGCACCCAGGTAGTAATTGTAACTGACTCACAGAGTATGATGAGAAAGATAGAGACAGGCACGCTCGAGGGAGAGTGACAAACATTGTTTCTGAGGTCCCGGGTGGTTAGCGTTTTATGGATATTTTCTCCAGGTGATGCTGGCATTCTCTGCGCCACTTGGTGGTAATTTAGATGTTATGAGGGCCCTTGGGAGTGAATGACCAGAAAGGAGGTACAAATAGATCATTACGGTCTGAGGAGGGTCACGCTGCGAGGAGTTACTAGCTGGCCGACGCTTAACACACAAGGTGAAAGCGAGACCGATACACAATCAGATAGTTACGGGTACCATAGGAATTGGAACTCTTCGCTTCCTCCTAAGGATAAGGACAGATCGTTTATGGGCGTGTCCTGAGTGTTATGATATCGATTTTTAATTCAACATTCAACATACAACACACATGTCTAGGGCGTTCTCTCCGGACCAGTTAACGGTCTGCTCAAAGTGATTCTTCTTGTTCTTCTCGTTCACCGGCTGTAAACGGGCGGAATGTGCTGACTTCGTCCACCTCTGGACTTTAGTCTTGTTCGTGAAATTGAGTACTAGATGCACATCTGTTTTACAGATCTAGCTTATTTGTATGGTTCCTTGCCTCTTCAATAAAATACCCACATATTAGATTCTTACGACATGCTTTTTCGGGAGACGCAGTGGGTCTATTCTTGTTTCTCCCCCACAGTGGGACCCCGGAACATAAACGGGGATGCACAAAATACTAAGTACAAAGCTTAAGTGACGTTCCCCACAATCTCTGACTGAAACAACAATCACTGTTGACCCGAACAAAGCAGACCGAAAGAGATCCTAGGATGTACAGAGCAGGAACTCAACTGTTCAACAGTTTTCTTGCAGAGATCCTACCTAAAATCTTAATGTGATGTCATATTCAGGTGGATTGGCATGTAGGGCATAACTAATATTTTATAGACCAATCGGCTTCTGATGGGTGAGATGTGGTCAGCATCTCGCTGGCTACGTTTACTTCCCAACACACCTGCTACCCACTTTAGGCTGGGTCGACCAGGGAGCCAAGGACATTTTAGAAAGGGGAAAAAAAAAACTGTCTCCGTTAGGACCCAAACCCGCGACTTTCCGATCCGCGGGGAACGTCTAGCCGATGCACCACAGAGGCTGCTATTATTGTGATGTGCTTGGAAAAAAAAATTCTTTTACAGAGATTCCCATGCCCTCATAAAATGCGCACTCCCTTACCGCCCTAAAGTTTCTTGATTTAGACTTTGAAAGGGAAACAAATAATTAAATCTGTTTACTGTTTCGGGATTGAAACCATACTACAGAATTTGGAGGCAGACAGGCGGATTAACCAATAAGTTAGTTCCATGAAGGCATAACGCTAGGATATGTGTTATGGACCTAGACAGAATACAGAAAGACCGGTGGTCATTAAGTAAAATACTCTACACAGATTGCTCTGATTAGCACAGGTTATGTGGAAGCGGAAAACATGTGATTTTATTGACGAACGATAAGAACACTCTGGACAGATAAAACAAGTAATGAAGAAGTTTTGAAAGAAAGTGACACGCGAGGAGATTTGATTGCCCACGCGAGGAGAACTGATTTCCCACATCAGGAGTAGACAATTTGTATTCTTTGGTCACAGTGGGACCTCCGCTATGTTCTTTCCAGTGTTGCCACATTTCTTTGACAAAAAACATCCAAAACGGAGTCAGAAAATATCTTAAAACATCTAAATTTGCGAGGAAAACATCTAGAAAAAAACATCCAAATGGAAAGAGTCACAAATTACATAGCAATTGATATGATTTACCCTATAGAATCATGTCCTCATCTCTATGAAGACTGCCTTTGCGGTTGAAGCTTCAGATCCAAAATGACTATGGTATGCTTTAGCTGTTCCAATTTCTTTTAAAACCCAATCAGGGAGCTGATAAGTTGAACAGCCTTTTCCTGCTCTTATTAGGCAAAATTGTATTGTCAAGATAGCATGTAAGTGGTCAAATTTCATCCTGTTTCTTAGGTGAGATTTGATAAATTAACTCGAAATGAAAAAAATCTAGAAAAACATCTACCATCTAAACGTCAAAAACGCCATCTAAATGCAAGGGGAAATCATCTAAATTTGGATGTAAAACATCCAAAGTGGCAACACTGGTTCTTTCCTGTACAATCATCAGATGGATATCATGGATGGTATTTAATCCAGCAGTTTCGGACGTTCTCATCAATGTTTCTTTTATGGTTTATTTTGGGCCTAAGGGAAATAAACGATGTGCTTAAAATATTATAATCTTTTAAGGCTGCATGTTGTCTGCCCTTAGATTATATTGGTACAAGTTTTTGTTTGCATGCATAAGAAGATAGGCGTGGATTTTTATCCTGGTATGGGGGGTCGCAGGTTGACCCAGTCCAAAATGGGTAACAGGATGACTGTCCTGGGGAAGTAGAGACGGCTGGCGTAATGCTGACTTAGGTAATGCATTACCCACCTCGTGCCGATGGTCTGAAAAATATGGGCGCTCTTCCCATATACACGATGCGCCTAAACGCGTGACAGGGGATCTTTTCTTACTTTCTTGTAAGAAGATAACTGCACACATAAGCTGTGTAGTATGTTCAGCTCGTTTTGTCTAGGTCTATTCACTGTTCTTCTTTAGACCATGTTCCTAGAATGTTCTCATTTGCCCTCTTCTGTAAGTTTACCCTCCAGTTTTACATTTGTCAGTCCATACTCCATTTTTATATTATTTCCTAGAGATAATTACAAAACATCTGAATTTGTATTGTCTAGATACAGGTAGCCTATTCTCTGTACAACTTAATTTTTTTGAAGAGATCTTCATAATGTTTTCATGTGTTCATATGTTCCAGGAACGCCTATATAAAATCCTTTCCCGGCAGCCGCCAAAACATTTCTAACAAACGTGTTTACTGACCCCGATTCATCATAGCAGACCACCTTTACATTCCTTGAATTTACCTGAGACAAATTTAGGCTAGGTAGACCTGTGAGCCAATGTAATTTTATTTAAAAAAAAAATGAATGATAACTTAGTCCTGTCCATTTCTTGATGTTGTCCTTCCAGTTTCTTCTTTGTCCTTCTTTTTTTTCGACTACGCCCCCCCCCCCCCCCCGCCCCCTTCCCCACCCACTTCCACTCCCACACTGTTCCTTAAAGTTCAGTCATTGCAGTGGAGCCATGTCTCACCACAAGCCCGAAACAATCTTTCTTGCAACGTTTCACCATTGCCAAGAAAGGCTTCTGATATATTTCAAATGTGTATGTCTTCTCTTTCACACCTATCTAGTTATCTCCTTGTGAGACACAATATAAAAGTCAAAAGTAAAGATCCCTTTTCACGCCTTTCGGCGCATCGGGCATATGGGCAGAGCGTCCCATATTTTACAGACAATCAGCACTCTGTGGGTAATGTGGTCAGCATTACGCCGGCTGTCTTTACTTTCCCAGGACAGCCCATCCTGGTACCCATTTTAGGCTGGGTCGACCTGCGATGTCCCATACCACGACAAAATTCCACGCAGCCTGCAGTGGGTTTCGATCGCGGTATGCTGGCTTACGAGTCGGACTCGCAACGCCTTAGCCACGGACGCCGCGAGACACAATATACCCGGCCATAAATATGGTTTAATGGCTGAACGCGGTTTCTGGGACCTCTCAACGAGTGATCCTCATCTACATGGTGGCACTTTGTGTCATCGGGTGTTTATCGCTTGTGTGATGTCCTGGTGGGGTAAAAGAAGGTAGATAGATAGGTCTTGTCTTTTAAGACAAAACTTGTCCAACATGATCGCGAAAAATAACAGGTTATAATGTTCAGTATCAGAATTGGATATAGCCCCCAGAGTTGAAGTGATCCTTCATGTTTATTCTAACTGTAACAACATAAAGCAACAACAGACATCTTTTTGTAGACATTACTGTAACAACACAGAAGAAACAATACAAATAAAGTTACTTTGCTCACAAAGCTATCATTCTCACAAAATTGTGCTAATTCGATGTGTACTGAAACAATTCAGCAAGAGGTATTTTCAAAACGACGCTAATAATGAACGCGTTATGGAGGAGGAGGAGGAGAAAAAGAAACGTAAGCAGAAAAAAAAGGAAGAGGAGTAGCTGAAGATGAAAAAAAAAATAAGAAGAAGAAATCTAATGTATGCCTTTTCAACTCCGGATTTATTGTATTATTAATAATTTTTTTTATTTACACTTAAATTTTTTCTTCTACAGAAAACTATATCATACAAAAAGACAGCATCAGGAGCAAGACAACATCTCTACACAAGACTAAACCAAAAGTTCCACACAAATCAAGTCACTTTTGTAAAGTCAACACAAGCCGGAATAACAGGACAGCCGAAGAAATCATAAATGAATGTAACATTCATAAACAGAGCCCCAAAAATTACCACGGCCGGCAATATGAAAATCACACAAAGAATTTTCAGCAGAAGGCCATGGAAAATATGAACCCCGGAGCTTTCAGATGCAGTGACGAAACTATGTCTCCATCTGACACACCCAAAGACAACCGGCCTAGGACTGCAACAGACTCTAATGGTTTACCTCAAGAAAGCTCTTCTACTGAAGAAACAGCACCAAAAGTATCATCCTTTGAACAATCGGCAGTGCTTCAGTCGCAGACACATGGATACGAGACTTCTAATACCCCTTTAGACTTGTTTAACAATAGTGACTGTCAGAAAACCAGGGGATGCCTTGGAATACCTCCGAATAAGCCCAAATATTGTTCTCCTCTTGTGACCCACCGGCAGACAGTGGTGTTGCACAGTCAAAGCCTTCACACTTCACTTCCCAATATCTGCCAAAATACTAGAAAACAACCGTATCAAGTTTGCCTTACCACAGTTTCAAAGTAAATGTTAACTGATTTTTCTCCCCCTCCAGATTTTCTATCAAAATATAGTGTGAACTTACTGCTGACATTACTATTAATAATATTATTATTATAGTTTATTACTACTACACGGTTGGCGTCATCCACCAAGTACCGATTGATCTATGAAATATAGGTCTAGCCCTATATACCCAATACACACGAACGTGTGGAAAAGGGCCCTACAGCAAAAACAACAGCAACTGCTTGCACATGAAGTATAATATATTCGAGATACTGAACTATACTGAGTATTAACTGTGTACATAATCCTTTTACTTTGGTATCTCAGTAACTCAGTCTTGTGTCTCCCCAATGAAGCTCGGCTTCGGATGATCTGCAAAACTCGCTGCCTCAACCCCAGAATGTTCCATTCAATCTGGCTGCTAACTCTCAGTCTGCAGTTCTTCCAGCTCTTGATCCCATGCTTTCTCATTGTACTGATGCCTAGAACATGCACATCTACCTGAAATCTTTTCTGCCAATGTGATTTTTATTTAATTGTGTGTTATCGTGCCTCTTACTGTAGCTATACTATTTCATGCATTCCTTTATTTAATTTTTCATTTTCATTTCTTCAGAACATCTGCAATATTTTTGTTACCATGAAAAACAGCCTTATGTTACGCCTTGTGTCGTCCCAATGTGGGATGCAGTTTTTGTGTGTTTTTTGAATCCCCACCCTGGCTTCTGCCGGGGGTCCTGAATACAGCCCAGACATAAATATGACAACTACTGAAAGGGATTTATGGGACCTCTCCACTGGTGATCCTCATCCGCATAGTGGCATATCGTATCGTGATATATGCTGCTCCACAACATACAAAACAAGTACAATCGGTTTTCCCTATATTGTCTTCTTTTTATTACTGACCCTTTTGTACTTTCGCTCACTGGATTGTGAAACAAATCCTAAATAGGAGAATCTAGCTGACTTTTATGATATCTCTCAGTTTACCGTGATCCTTACTTTTGGCCTTGTCAATCATAAATTCTCACAGATGTAATTGTTATATAACAATAAGGATTTGG
>CAJHNH020008462.1:0-5000 GCA_905116865.2 Candidula unifasciata | reverse complement strand
GAAGAAGAAGAAGAAGAAGAAGAAGAAGAAGAAGAAGAAGAAGAAGAAGAAGAAGAAAAAGAAGAAGAAGAAAAAGAAGAAGAAGAAAAAGAAGTAGAAGAAAAAGAAGAAGAAGAAGAAGAAGAAGAAGAAGAAGAAGAAGAAGAAGAAGAAGAAGAAGAAGAAGAAGAAAAAGAAGAAGAAGAAGAAGAAGTAGAAGAAGAAGGCTGGAGAAGGAGGAGGGGTAGGAGAAGGAAAGGAAAAAAATAATATATAGGTTTTTTTATATTTAGGCGACCACCAATGACGTCAAGCGGCGTCCGTGGCTAAGGCGTTGCGAGTCTGACTCGTAATCCAACGTACCGCGATCGAAACCTACGTGGGCTGCGTTGATTTTTATCGTGGTATGGGACGTCGCAGGTCGACCCAGCCTCAAATGGGTACCAGGATGGGCTGTCCTGGGAAAGTAAAGACGGCCGGCGTAATGCTGACCACATTACCCACCGAGTGCCGATTGGTCTGTAAAAATATGGGTGCTCTTCCCATATGCCCGATGCGCCTAAGGGCGTGCCAGAACCTCTCGTCACTCCCCCCTGCATAAATCTCACCAGACTGTGGTGATCCATCTGCTCCTCCAAACTGTACATGCTCTCCCACAAGGCATTAACCACGCCTGTTTTATCATGCATCAGTAATTCACTAAGTTGTGCAGAGTTAGCAAGTCTGTCCGCCTGTTCATTTCCCAACACACCTGCATATCCAGACAATACTCCTCACCCGTGTCCTCAGCAGCGAGGCATGCCACTCTGCACGAAGCATGACTCTTGTAAGATGATCCTAATTTAGGAAGGCAAGATTATCGACGCATGATTTCTAGACGTCTGAATAAGTCACATTTTCTATTTTCAACGTAAAATAAAGCGCCATTTGGCATTTTGACGTGAAAAATACGTTACTGTACCGCTGCGAGTTTAAAAAAAAAAACAAAATAAAATATTGACTTGTGCAAAGTTTATTGATGTGAAAGTTGGCCAAATAAGTTAGATCATAAACAGACGTAGACTCACACAAAAAAACTTTGTATGTAGAGAGCTTTGTCGTTCAAAAAAAAAAAAAACGTTGTATGTAAAGAGCTTTGTCTTTCAATGCTTCCTAAATTCTCTGATGCCAAATGTGGATAAAAGACAGGCAGAACACGAAGAAGCAAACGTGAAATATTAGGCTTTTGGTTATTTATGGTATATGGTGCTATCTGTGACGTCAACAGCTCTTTTAAATAGCCATCGTTCAGGTATGGATGGTTATAAATGTGAATTAGTATTAACTTTTGTTTCCACAGCTTTGGATTCAGATTAAGGTCAGATCGGATAACATTGTCTTTGAACAACCCGGATAAAGAGGAAGAAAAGGTGGTGATGAGAAAAAGAAAAAGGAAGAGGAGAAGGAGAAGAGGATGAAGAAGAAGAATAAAAAACAGAAGAAGAAGAAGAAGAAAAAAAGAAGAAGAAGAAGAAGAAGCAGAAGCAGAAGCACTTGCAGCAGCAGCAGAAGCAGAAAAAAAAGAAAGAAAGAAAGAAGAAGAAGAAGAAGAAGAAGAAGAAGAAGAAAAAGAAGAAGAAGGAGAAGAAGAAGAAGAAGAAGAAGAAGAAGAAGAAGAAGAAGAAGAAGAAGAAGAAGAAGAAGAAGAAGAAGAAGAAGAAGAAGAAGAAGAAGAAGAAGAAGAAGAAGAAGAAGAAGAAGAAAAAAAGAAGAAGAAGAAGAAGAAATAAAAGAAGAGGAAGAAAAAGAAGAAGAAGAAGAAGAAGAAGAAGAAGAAGAAGAAGAAGAAGAAGAAGAAGACAAAGAAAAGAATAAGTACAAGAAGAAGAAAGTTAAAGTGGAGAAAGTAGAGGAGTAGGAAGAAGCGGAATAGCAGGGAAAGAGGAAAACTGGTAAATTAGGATTTTCGGAAATTAAGTAAATAATACTTTAAAACATAAGCTTCATGTAACTCAAAATTTGAATTTAATAAATAGTTTTGTTATTCATTCTGCCTTGCGTTTCGATGATTTTGCCTTCTTTATTGTGTCTGGAATTTACAGCTCCTTATTAGCCTAGTCAATGGCCCTGAATTCGTTAATTTGTTTCTCAAATTTGGAGCGATGTCGCAATCCGTGGGTTTGGTTTCAATTTAATTAGCTTTATTTTGACATATTTACTTGTCACATTTGACTTACCATGTATGTTGAAATAGTGTGTTGAAATCTCTGAACTGGTAACTAAACGTATAGGTTTATCAGGAATTAGCGTTAGATAATGGTTTATCATTATCAAGTGCCATGGGCGGCTATCTCTCACTCGATCACTAGAATCAGAAGCCAGGTCTATAGCTGGTCGCGGATATGTAATTAAGTAGATCTTTTTCTTTTGCTTCTTGTTTTTTCTTTGTCTTCTTACTCTGTATCTTTCTTATATGCCATTGTCAGTACATCCACCTACATGAAAATTATTAATGGATGTATATTATTATAGCACCGTCCGTGGCTAAGGCGCTGCGAGTCCGATTCGTAATTCAAATATACAGTGATCGAAGCCAACTGCGGGCTGTGTGGATTTTTATCGTAGTATGGATCGTCACAGGTCGACCCAGCCTAAAATGGGTACCAGGATGTATGTCTCGGGAAAGTAAAGACGGCTGGTATAATGCTGACCACATTACCCACCGATTGCCGATTGGTCTGTAAAAATATGGGAGCTCTTCCCATATGCTCGATGCGCCTCAAGGCGTGAAAAAAGGATCTTGACTGTTCACTACTTTTTACTATCTAGAAGGGGAGAAAAGTGGGGGGAGGGGGGTATTTGCATAAATAAAACATAGCCGGAAACCAAAACTTGTCACCTGGCCAGCGGTTAGCAGGCTCTTGTCAATTTTGGCAGCAATTCGTGTTTTATTTCTGTTTTGCTCCTTGATAAAGGTTTTTGTTTTTTGTTCAATAGTAGGTCTGCTAGAGCTTGTTGACAATTTTCCCAGACGTTTCTTCCATCTTTGCTTTCGTAAAGATTCTCTGAAACCACACAACCGTTGTCTTTCCGCGACTGCCTTTTATTGATTCTGTCATGATTCAACCCACTCCCAGTGTTCTGTATCTAGTTGTTGGCGGTTTTCCATCTTTGCAAGCGACAGTGTTATAATCTGCTACATGGAGGCATTGCAATCACAACCTATGACTAATTAAGGCTAGGAATGAAGCTTCTGCTTTACAGGTTTTTCCTCTTTGTTCAGATTGGCTTGATCCGCACCTCTGGGTGGTGAACTGATATATGACAAGGCAGATGTGGTCAAGGCCCTTTGGGAACAAACAACGCAATCAGTAGAGAAAGAAGACTATTATGACCTGGAGAGAATGGGGCACCTGGGTGTAACCAGAGGGTCTGGTCGGCTAACTACACTTAGATTCAGGTAAGACTGACTTTTAACCAGATTGCGACCGGTACCATCAGTATTGAAACTCTGCGCTGGCTGCTGAAGATGAGGACGGAGCATGCATAGAAATGTCCCGAGTGCTGTGATGTCAATTCTTGACTCAACTCAACTCTTCTTTGTTCCAAGGACTGTGTCTTTACGACTCACTTAAAAGAATCCTAATGTTCTAACTTACAGATAAACTCCAAACACGCTTATTTCCTATACTAAAAAGCTCATTTTAATGTAATTTTCTTTTTTTTTTTGTTTTGTTCTGCGGTGAACGAAAGCTCTGTTTTTTCCCATCTGATGCTCTTCATTACTGCTAATAGCTAATTTTAGAGTATACAAAAAAGCCAGGGATCAGATTCAAGCATTTTAAAATCTTGCCTGTAATTCGAAGTGGTCACGTTTTCTTTGACCGCATCGATCTATGTCTAATTTTGTTTTTCACAATAGGGGTTCGAATCCCGACTGAGTGCAATGTATATAATAGTCCAGGTGTCCTGGGACTAACCGTGGTTACCTCAAAAGTATAGTCCTCATGTGTTATGTTTAAAACTTCATCGACCGAGTGCTTTTCATACGTTGTACCTCAACCTACTAAAGGGTTTATCCCCCTTTGTGTTAAACGGTGCCCTCCTTTCAAAAAACCCAATTTTGCGGTCTCTAATAAAATCCCCGGACTTCCTACGGGCTAATACACTAAGGGGGTGGAAAAAACTGTTTTAATCGATCCTTATAGTACAGGGAAGCAAATGTTCTTTCAACCCTTTTGGTTAAGTTGATTTGGTTAATTATCTTCACTCATTCGGGCATATCACAGGGGTCAATTCCCTCTCTACTATTTTCACGTCGGCGTTAAAAGTATATCTTCTTTGGTTAACAAGACTTGGGACGGGGTTCTTCTCAGCTTTCCTGTGCGGGTCTTTACTCCATTCCCTGTTTTCTTTGCAGTGATTGGGCACGTTTTTCCAAAATCCTCAGAATTCCTACTCTCTAAGGGGAAAGAAATGTCGCGTGATCCATGGGGACCATTAAAATTATGCGCACCCTTTTTTTATCACTCTCTCATCACCAAAACGCCTGCTCCTTAGGACGAATATGAAAAACTGTACCACGGAAGATTTTAACCCCCTCAAACCTGCTCGTAACCCCCTGCCCACCCGCCGGAAAACAGCCAAAGAAAACCCTTTTGGTTGCCTAACTTGTTTGGGGGGACAAAACGTTCCCGTGGACCAAGAGGTAAAAAAAAACTGGCGTTGGAAAAGGGCATACGTTGAAAAACCCCGGGGGATAAACTGAATTTTTTGCCCGAACCCAAAAAAGGGATAAAATTTAAGACCCAAAAAAAATATAAAAATGACTAGAATTTAAATTAAAAAAATGGGGGAGCGAATGCATACGAAGGGTGAACCCAATTTTTTAGGATTGGGGCCTTGCTCGATGGAAAGGCGGGAAAAGGGGGGGGGGGGGGGGGTTTTAAATCAAAGAAAGAAAATTTTAAATTCTTGGTTGAAAAGGGGTATCTGGGGCCCTTTTGCTAATTTTATCTCCGTCGAACGGAGTTTTAATTTTT
>CAJHNH020008461.1:326492-367537 GCA_905116865.2 Candidula unifasciata | reverse complement strand
GAAAACATATATTCACTGAAGTTATAAAGAAGCCACGAAAATAATTGTATTTTTGGGGGTCGCCACAACATAAGGAAATGTATTGCAGGGTAGCGGCATTAAAAAGGTTGAGAACCTCTGGTCTAACTGGAGCCCTCTGGAACTTCAGCTGAAGAAAGTCTCGATGCCTGTCAGATTAACAAGAGAATTATGATGTTATAACTAAAGGAGCAACATTTTCTATTACTATAGGAGCAACATTTTCTATAACTATAGGAGCAAAATTTTCTATAACTATTAGGAGCAACATTTTCTATAACTATAGGAGCAACATTTTCTATAACTATAGGAGCAACATTTTCTATAGGAGCAACATTTTCTATAACTATAGGAGCAACATTTTCTGTAACTATAGGAGCAAAATTTTCTATAACTATAGGAGCAAAATGTTCTATAACTATAGGAGCAACATTTTCTATAACTATAGGAGCAAAATTTTCTATTACTATAGGAGCACAATTTTCTATAACTATAGAAGCAAAATTTTCTTTAACTATAGGAGCAAAATTTTCAATAACTATAGAAGCAAAATTTTCTATAACTATAGGAGCAAATTTTCTATAACTATAGAAGCAAAATTTTCTATAACTATAGGAGCAAAATTTTCTATAACTATAGGAGTAACATTTTCTATAACTATAGGAGCAAAATTTTCTATAACTATAGGAGCAAAATTTTCTATAACTATAGGAGCAAATTTTCTATAACTATAGAAGCAAAATTTTCTATAACTATAGGAGCAAAATTTTCTATAACTATAGGAGTAACATTTTCTATAACTATAGGAGCAAAATTTTCTATAACTATAGGAGCAAAATTTTCTATAACTAAAGGAGCAAAATTTTCTATAACTATAGGAGTAACATTTTCTATAACTATAGGAGTAAAATGTTCTATAACTATAGGAGCAAAATTGTCCATGCTCTTGATCAAATGTGTTCCCTGCCGCAAAGGCTTGTGAACCATAGTGCCTTAAGATTTTTGTTCTGTGTGTAGTTCATGACTAATGTATGTTGTTTCATTTTATGGTGAAATCAGTGTTGAAATGTCAAATCTCGCCATCATTTAAGACAGACAACAGGTTCAGGTTTAGGTTTAGACGACGGATCAACATCATTGCACAAGGGTAAGTGCTCAACTTCTAAGTGCTCTGTTCTACATCTGACTCAAGCCTGAGTCCGAAGAAACTCAAGCAGTGCACGAACATCGTAGCACCGGGCAGGATCATAAAATACTTTGGATAAATTTTAAATTCAAAATTGTGCCTGGTCAGCGCCGTTAGGCTACTCTTTTTTCGATTTCCAACTACCAGCACAATACACACGGGCGTCCGATCTTACTACCCAGAGACCAGGGGAAATTACTAGAAGTCCACGTGAAAAAAAGCCCCAGCCTTCACCGTGGTTTGAACCCTGGACCTGCAGCACTCGAGGCAGACGTCATGCCTCTAGACCACACAGCCACCTTTCAAGATAATATGGAGACCATGAGACTCTTTCTGGCACTGTTGTAGTCTGGACGTATGAGTGCACCAGTGTGTACAATTCAACTCTCTTGCACTGCATACTCAGCGACTAACACCCGGTGACCTTAAAAAGTTACTAATCGGGTAAGAATCCCCCAGGTACAAATCCTAGTTCAGCTGTATGACACAATTTTATTGGGGTACCCGTTGGTTACGTAGTCAACTGTAATCTAATAGGGCTGGGTGTTAGCATTAATGCATTATTATGGACACATGCCCAGACAATTTGATTGTCTTGTCCTGCATCAGTGTATCGCCTACTGGCGCAGATCCAGTTAGCATGCCTGCATCGCAACCGCTATCAAGTAATCAAGGGCATGGACACAAGTCTGAACCATTTGACTGCCTAGTCATGCCACATGATAACGCTTTCTGAGAACGGCCTGGTTTACCGTGATTATATCTACATCAAATGGCCTTCCAGGAACACGCTGACATCATAACAAGCATCAGATTTTCTATCGGGACGTGTTGACATAGATTATCACCACTGGCTGTAATAACACACCCAGAAATTCATCAGTCGGCGACGACACAGCTGTAACAACACCTACCTACCCTACATCTGATACCGCTTTCTGCGAATGGCCTGGTTTATCACTAATTAAATATGCATCTGTCCATGATTGTCACTTGTTAATTGGATCATTAGAATATGAATGATAGATTAGCGCTAAAGCAATTATTAGCACGTGTGTTCAGTCAGGGGCGAGGAAGGTGGGAACTTGTGTACCTTCAGCCCAATTTGTTTGTTTGAGGGGAAAAGATAGGTGCGGTGGGAGGAGGGAAGGGAAGGAAAAGGGGGGGGGGGGGGGGTTAGATTTCCCTAACTTTGTAAGGATGCTCAAATATGTTTTGGCCGTTTAGTATATTATTATTAGCAAATGTAGTTAACTGTCTCACGATCTTCCAGTGCTAGGGTTTCTTCCTCGCAGGGGCCGTTACAAAAACAACAACAAACGTTCTTGTGATTTGGGGACAGAAGTACAAGATATTTCCACAGACAGCAGTGGTACACTGTAGCCAACCTTAATTGTGAAGACGGCACAGGCAAACAATATTGTTTATTATTTTTAGCACTTGAAAGATTTAAACCTACTAAGCTCCTCCCACCAAATAATGTGCTTAAAAGACAAACTTACTTTATCCTATACTTTACTGACGCCTATCTGTATTTATATCTCAAGATGGCTGTGAATTTACTGTACACACAAAAATTAATTATCTTCACAATATTCTTCTGTGTTTTTACACACACACACACACACACACACACACACACACACACACACACACACACACACACACGCGTTAGCTGCGTATCCTTTACAGAACGTTGCAGAACCAACCCCATCATTTTTTGGCTGTTGTGGTATTTGTAGCAAATTTTCCGCTCAGTAGTTTGCCATTGTCTTAACGGTCAGCTCTCGGTTCCTTTGTCGAAACCAACGCAAGACAAACTTCCGCAGCTGGGATGGAACCCGGCCTCCCGACATTACGAAGCGCGTTAGCAACGCCTAAGCCACTGACGCCAACGTTTTTATACAACGACAAATAAAAGTTTGGGTTCCTAACAACCGAACCCCTAGAAAATATCTAAGACGACTGGGGGCACCCTACTTCCCTATTAAAGTTTTTTGTTGGCGCCCCTGCACGTGTTCGGGTAACCAGATGTTAACCAGTTTGCGAAGCTGATTATCAGTCAGGTTGATCTAACTTTGATCGTCCGTAATCACTCGGTGTCGTTAGGTTTAAATTACATTTCTGCTGCCAGTTTTCTTCACCATTCTCTGCTTGTCCCTTTTTCTGCCGTGCTTTCTGTCTCTCCCTCCCCTCCTTATCATTTATATACATGAATATATGTCTAAAATACTGGACTTGTCAAGAGTAAAAGCCATGATCTCCAAATATTTTATTTGTATACAAATACAATAGACTTACTAGATTTCATTGTTCGGCTTTGCCCGGGATAATGAAAGAAAAATGTATTCCCCTGCCCTATATTTCATGTGCGGTCTCCACCTCTGCTGTATGTATGTATAAATAAAGTAACAGAAAGTGTATTGATCGGCACTCATAGAAAGAAGTAGAAAGATAAAAGAGCACACTAGACAACATAAAAATTGAAAGCTATAGTTACCGTGCCGGGAACTGAACCCGTCACCTCCAGACGGCGTGTGCGCCTCGCCATGGATACAAGTATATGTAGTAGAAAATCCACAGAGGAACACATTCAACAGGAGACTTTTGTCCAGATGTATCTCTTGGACGCCTTCGTTTTCTCAGGTTGTTAGTTTCCCATTTTAGTGCATGTTTGATGATTCTCTATGTTCAAAGCAATGTTTCCCCGTTGTAAATTTGAACAAAGAAGACACAAACAATAGACTGCACAATTTATTGCCTGGCATATTTCGCTGTATCTCATCAGGTGCATACTTCAGTAACAATTAATTAAAATGAAGCAAATAGCTGAATCCTAGAAACTGAAACACAAATTCGAGTAGATTTCAAACTGTTTCACCAAGGTAAACGTAGGGCAACGACCATTTCCTTTTGCCTACAAAGTTCCGGTTTCAATCTGCCAATCGCTGAAGCTTCCGCGTATCGAAGTAATCTACGGTTAGCCGAACTGTAAATAATTCGGAATGCATCATCCCTGTTAATGATGTGCCCGGAATTTAGAATATGGCACGCAATTGCTGATGATGGATTATTTCGACAAGTCACCTGATTCGTTGTTGTTGAGGTGTTAGTGTTCTGCATTGCTTTTACCAACCATAGTGGAATATGTTCAGCAACCCGTTGTTCCAGTCGTCGATCGGTTCTGCCCACATATGCAGCGTTACAGGTGCATTTAAATTGGTATTAAAATTCTCTGTGTCTCATCTGAGAATTTTATACAGCAAAAAATTTTGTTACATGGTGGTGAGAGCTGGCCGGAAAGTAACGATCCTGGGTGAATTGTAGGAGCCTAATAGACCCGCTCCTCCTGGTGGGCGCTACCGCCTCTCCTGGTGGGCGCTACCGCCTTCTTTGTCGTGCTGTGGCAGTAGAGGGGACGGTAGCGCCCATTAGGGGAAGAACTGGTCTAGGAGTCTGGTACAACTCCCCCCCCCCCCCGGTCGTGATTCAGGGGTTATAATTCAGACTGCCTTGGATAGTAAAAAAAAAGGTGTTCTCCTGTTCTCTACATCTGTCTTCACCGTTGCCGTATATTTAGCCATTGCCCCCTTCATGCACCTTACCTCCTCCTGGGGTGTTCCCACAAAATTGACTGACGAAGCTACCCCCCCCCCCCGCCCCTCAACTGCCTCCTTCATCCCCAGTGAGGCGGTATCACCAGAGGTTTAGTAGGTTCCTAACTCTCTAGCCCGGGCCGTTGCTCAGAGTTAGAATTCGGAGTATTGCCAGTTTCCCAAATTTGACCGATAAACCTACCGAATCTGTTAACGCCCCAGCAATTCGGCCCCCTCCCCCTCCCCGTGGTGGTAGAGCCCCCAGTGTGAAAACTGGTCTAAAAAATGAGCTAACTCATTTCCAGTTTAGTGATTACTAATTGTACTCACGCTGTTAATAATTTTTTTTTTTCAAAACTACCAAACGCATAGCGATTAAAAAAATAAAGAAAGGCATAGTTACCTTATGGCCCGTTTTTATTAGTTTGTAAATAAAATATTGTACTCTCATATCGGAAAAGCAGATTCAAATGTTGTTTATCGTGTACAGTGGACACGTGAGCGTAATCGTTACAACGCAGTAGTCACTTATGTTTGAGACGATATTTGTAAGCTTAGCTCATGATGCACGGACGAGAAAGCCATCCAATTTGGGGTGAACACTATTTACTGCCTACGAAATTGAAACTCTATACTGTGAAAGGATAACGCTATACCAAAACATTCAGTTCATTTTCGAGCTGTCACGAATGGCGCCTTTGTCGATAAATTTAAGGAATTGTGCTGTTCCCGATTGCTGGCATGAGTCCAATTGAGCACCTGTGGAATGAGCTGCGAAGACGTGTTTATCGTCGAGACGTTGCTCAGCCAATGGTCATGATCTGTTACAGGCATTCCAGGAAGAGCGGGCAGTCATCGCACAGTCCCACATCAGACACCTAATGGCGTAAATGCCCAAGAGATTTAGTCACTGATTCACGCAAGAGGAGGTCACACACCATACTAACGGGAAAGGCCGTACGCAAAAAAAAAAAAAAAATGCTGATCCAGATGCATTGATGAAACCCTTACGTATTCTTGCCCTGATGAATTTTTGTGTGAAATTAAGTAATTTCACTTATTGCATTGCAACGATGCAGAATGTCAAAATTGTGAGTTCGTATGTTCCTTTAAGTAGCTATGTGTTTCTTTTGTTGTTGGGCAGTATGTGAGGAGAAAGAAGGAAATAACTGGAACATACGATCGCTGGAAAGATCGGTGGGCAAACAGATAGAGGATAAAGCGAGAAGATTTTTGACATCCCTTCGTCATGACATGAAGAGGTGTCAGAACGTAAACGTTCAGTTGAAGATCGTAGGTTTTGACATGTGGGGAGGCATGATCACTGGCGCCAGTCGGCAAGGTACGTGATGATGACGACGATGAAGACCCAGCAGGAGGCAGGGCCAGGGCGGGCGTTCTGTTTAAAACACACTAAAGCGCTAGCATTGCCGCCTTTTGTTGTGATTTCCCGCCTCGCTGCGACTAAACGCTTTACCAGACCTGATCGGCTGGTTCACTGTAGTGGTTGTACGGTGCACCCGTTCACCACAATTTATAAATACTATTTCAATCCATCAATTTGGTGCGGTCTTCACAGTGAAGGTTGAATGCAATGGATTTCCAACACAAGCTGTCTCTTGTTCTGGTTGTACACACTCTCTCATACTGCTGCCCGTCCATCACTTGATGTTGTCCTCCCACTTGTATCGTTGCCTACCTTTTGCTCTCTTGCCTTGGACCTTTTCCTCCAGTACGGTTTTTGAAAGTGTTATGTCTTTTAAGGTAACCAAAGTACTTCGATTGTCTCTGTTATATTTCATTAATAATTCTCAGTATCCCCCAAATGCCTTCTATCGCTTATTCTTTGTTTTTATCTAGTGCACTGAGTGGTCTGCAGATTTTTTTTTAGTTGGCTCCCCTCCCCTTTTGAGTATGTGACCCCCCTCCCCTACCAAACATAACAAAATATGATTGAATAGAGGACAAAAAGAAAAAAATCTAAGTACTTATATCAAGAACTTCGATAAAAACACGCACATAATTCATTGTGAAGTAACGAAAGAAACAATCACCAACAACTGGTAATTTAGTGTCCAAATATCAATGTGATAGTTGAATCTGTTTTCTCTTGATGATGTCTGCTACTTTTTGTCTGATGTTTAACAAGGCACAACAGAGATCACTCTCCACATCAGGCTGGCAGGGCTGTTTTGTTTTCATGACTGTTAAACCTGAAAATCCACATTATTACACATGCAAATGACCTCAGCTTCTGAATTGCTTGACGCTGCCCCTTGAAACTTCTTCACCGCCGCTCACCCCGTCCTGCTCCCCTTCCCCCGGGGGATAGGTGGACTTCCTCAGGTTGGAGACTGGCATTTGTCAACTAGTAATGCGGTTACTACTGCTACATCACATAATCTTCTTAGTAGTAGTAGAAGTAGTAGTAGTAGTAGTAGTAGTAGTAGTAGTAGTAGTAGTAGTAGTAGTAGTAGTAGTAGTAGTAGTAGTAGTAGTAGTAGTAGTATTAGTAGTAGTAGTAGTAGTAGTAGTAGTAGTAGTAGTAGTAGTAGTAGTAGTAGTAGTAGTAGTAGTAGTAGTAGTAGTAGTAGTAGTAGTAGTAGTAGTAGTAGTAGTAGTAGTAGTACTAGTAGTAGTAGTAGTAGTAGTAGTAGTAGTAGTAGTAGTAGTAGTAGTAGTAGTAGTAGTAGTAGTACTAGTAGTAGTAGTAGTAGTAGTAGTACTAGTAGTAGTATTAGTAGTAGTAGTAGTAGTAGTAGTAGTAGTAGTAGTAGTAGTAGTAGTACTAGTACTAGTAGTAGTATTAGTAGTAGTAGTAGTAGTAGTAGTAGTAGTAGTAGTAGTAGTAGTAGTAGTAGTAGTAGTAGTAGTAGTAGTAGTAGTAGTAATAATAATAGTAGTATTAGTATTATTATTATTATTTTTATTATTATTATTAGTAGTAGTAGTAGTAGTAGTAGTAGTAGTAGTAGTAGTAGTAGTAGTAGTAGTAGTAGTAGTAGTAGTAGTAGTAGTGGTAGTAGTAGTAGTAGTAGAAGTAGTAGTATTAGTATTAGTAGTAGTAGTAGTAGTAGTACTAGTAGTAGTAGTAGTAGTAGTAGTAGTAGTAGTAGTAGTAGTAGTAGTAGTAGTAGTACTAGTAGTAGTATTAGTAGTAGTAGTAGTAGTACTAGTAGTATTAGTAGTAGTAGTAGCAGTAGTAGTAGTAGTAGTAGTAGTAGTAGTAGTAGTAGCAGTCATGGCGTGTTTAAAGGTAGGTCAGCTTGTGATGAAAAAAAAGATCCGTGTTAGAGCGGGTTTGCATCAAGTATGGGTAAGCCCCGAGGACTGCTGCACTATCCACTAGCCCTTGGCTTAAAATATTATTAGAACAAGGTGTATAGAACACTGCTCGAGCATGTTTGTGTTTATTCGACGGATCTACATCATGGGACACGGGTGTAATCTATAAGTGCTCCGTTCTTCAAGCCTGGGTCCAGAGAATCTCAGCGCAGTGCACCAACTCCGTTGCACCGGCAAGGATCCTGAAATACTTTGGGCAGATTTAACTCCAAATGTTGGCCGGGCAGCGCCGTTAGGCTTATCTTTTCAATTTTCAACTGCCAATGAATTTTTTTACGTGCGCAACAATACACACGGGCGTCCGGTCTTACTACACAGAGAACAGAAAAATTTACTAGAAGTCCTAGTGAAAAAATCCAAGCCTTCACCGAGGTTTGAACCCGGGAGCTCCAGCACTCAAAGCGGACACCATACCTCGAGACCACTCAGCCCCCACACTGCTTGAACATTATATCGACATTCCCAGCTGGAAATTATGGGGCTGAAGTTAAGCCATCTGTCGACTGCTTTCAAGGCCCCTAGTTCGTTTAGCAGATGGCCTAATTTGGTTCAAGTTATCTTATGGTATGTCACTGCACATTGGGCAGAGAGATCTAAATGGAGGAAGACGATATAAAAACTAGATGGAATGAATACATAAGACAGTTATATGATGAAAAGAGAGCAGAATTACTAGAAGAAAGAAATTTAGAAGGTCCGTCTATACTAAAGGAAGAAGTCAGCGATACTATTAAACATATGAAGAAAGGAAAGTCAATTGGGCCAGATAAAATTTCGGTGAGAAGAACTGAAGGCACGCAGCAGGGAAAGAACACCGGCCAGCAGCAAACCAAAACTAAAACGCCACCGCCGCCACAACAACAAACACAAGAGTCAGCAGAGACGCCCTATGCAGAAAGCGCCAGCGCCAGACCCACAGCAGACCTCTCCCATTCTGTTTCAGACCCTCCCAGGCAAACTATTAGACCTTTTCAGGACTGAAAGGACTAGCAGACTCCCCTCTTAAACAGCAGAAAAACAGCCCTATCAAAAGCCGCCAAGCCAGACCAAGACGGACATGTTGCAGCAAATAATCAAACTCAGGCGAAATTGATCGCCAAAATGAATCAGAATTCAAGCTCAGCTAGCATAGCAACCTCCCTTAATATAGCAGGCCTTCGGGCGGCTAAGAGAAAATCAAGCTTGTAATTTTTGTTTTCTATGAATTCGAATCCGAATTCGATGCCAAGTTCATTTTTGAAAAGTTCGGCTACGTCAGGACCAGAACCAACCACCTTCGGTTCGCAGGCGAGTGTCTAGCCGTTACATTACGGCGGCTCTCATTAACATATTTAGTCGTGCCTAAAGTAAAGCCAACCTCCTCCATTGTGGAAACAATTTAAAAAAAAAATACAGACAAGTTTATGCCATTAAAATCTGACCACGCCGGTAAACCGTAGTTTCCACAAGCAATCTTTTTGGAAGCGAAATCACAGCTGTTAAGACGTGATCCCCGCTGTTGTCCTGGATCTCTCACAGCTGATCGCCGTAATCCCCAGCACGCAGTCTCCGCCGGAGAATCTCACAACCAAAACACTGACACAGACAACGGGAAGCTGGCTGCAACTTTCTTCCCTAGAAACTCCCCGGCGGCTATAACAGGCTCTTGGTGATAACCCTCGGATAGCCTCTGGCTGGTGAGGCCAGCGCTATCTATAGCATCGGGTGCCCTCTAGTAACCTCATTACAAGTATTCGCCAGCCAGCGTTACGAGGCACACCAGTAACCTCGTTACAGGCCAGCTGTACGACGAGATTCAGAATCGATCCAGTGACTTTTGGTCATTCATGAGCCGGATTTGTTTCGCTAGTATGTTTGGAAATATATTCTTGCAGGATATGTGTTTCTACCCCTGGATAAGATTTTTGTCCGACAGTTGAATATTGTTTGTTCTACACACTGAAGGATTACGTCGACAGTTGTATAACCGCACTGCTAACTTGAGTCGCCAGTACACAGCGCTGTTTTGCCTTACGAGACCGCGGTAAGCAGTTGTACTCTCATCATACACAAGACTTACTTAGGTCAGAAACTGAAACACTACATTCGATATTGGTACTAACCAAAAGTTTTGCCTATTGTGAATTGTCTGTAGTACTACTAAACCACGGATTTAGACCAGCTGTAAATTACTAGCGCTGCACAGATTTAGACGGACAGTGAAACGTCGTTTGTGCTAGCGCATTCATGACGTGGAGTGACAGAACGTGCCAGTCCTGTTGAAGACGAGCGCTGTACTGTTATGGGCGAGTGTTCCAGATGGCACATGTGTCTAGGATATACTAGCTTGTACTGTGTTTTTTCGCGCTGTTTGCATCGGATCTAGCACTATGACGTAAGTAACCTACCTGTTTTGTTCAATGAATAGTTTTATTTGTTAGTTAGAACGCATTTTGTAAATCAGTGGCTCTCAACCTTCTTAATGCCGCGACCTTTAGTACAATTCCTCATGTTGTGGCGAACCCCCATCACCAGCAGTTATTTTCGTTGCTACTTCATTCCTTCAATGAATATGGGATTTCCTATGGTCTAAGGCGACCCCTGTGAAAGGTTCGTTCGACCCAATACAGGGTCGCCACCCACAGGTTGAGAACCGCTGTTGTAAAGGATACACAGCTTAAATAGCGCGAGCGCGTTTGTATATATATATATATATATATATATATATATATATATATATATATATATATGTGTGTGTGTGTGTGTATGTGTGTATATGTGTGTGTATGTGTGTTAGATTCTGGCCATCTCTTAAAGGGTAGGCCTCTCATTCGCTAGACCGGGGTTTACAATTGGTAAATTCAAAATGTGCACAGTTGGAGGCAACTGCACCAGACGTGCGATCCTAAACCCTTATGTTGAAAGTTATCGAACCCCAGCCTACACCCGCCCCAAACAAGTGGCTCAAGTGGCGTTACAAGGTAGTGTGAGAGAGAGAGAGAGAGAGAGAGAGAGAGAGAGAGAGAGAGAGAGAGAGAGAGAGAGAGAGAGAGAGAATTGTCTCCTGCTAGTACTCTAGTAGACAGAACAGTTTACTTATTTAGGTAGTCATTGTGATAGTGAAGAACACACACAGAAAGACATCATTTCACGCACTGGCAAGGCATCAGCAGATTTTAATAGCTTGAACACAAAATAGAACTGAATTGTAGTTTTAAAACCGCGATGCGTATTTTCCTTTCTCATGTTATTTCAGTTTTAACAAATGCCTGTCAACGTTGGAGAACTATTAGAAACATGGAACAAAAGTTAAATGCATTCGACAATACATTTCTGAGGAATAGGAAACAAATAAAATTAGATAAATATAAAAGAAGTGAAAAATATGATAAATGTCTGGGCAGCCACTATTATCAGCAGTTATGAGACAGAGGAGATGGCGCTACATTGGACACATCCTGAGAAGAAACGAGCTGAGAATCACAAAATAGTCAATACAAAGGGAAATAACAGGATTGGGGAGGCGAAGACGCCCTAAAGAAACCCTAAGATGAACGTTGGTGAGAAAGGCCAAAACTGCTTGACTGCATTGAGTCCATTATATTGAAGTGACTGCACAGTATAGATCGGACAGCAGAAATAGACTTGGTAATCTTAGTTTCAGCTTCATAGCAAACGAGTCAGCCCATAGTTGCTCCGTTCCTGTGCCAACGAAAAACGCACAGAAAGTTCGTCGCAGTCCCTTGTGGAAAGATTGACAGACTGCTGTCTCAGCATATGCACTAGCATACATACGCATTAAAGCATACGGTAGCCATCAGAAGTACTAACACAAACAGTTTGACATTAGAAATGCAGTTCATCATCGACGGTCGCAGAAGTCGCCAACAGATCAGCAGTTGCGCACGCGATCAATATTAATCACATAAGGGCACCACCAATATTGCGTCGACAGGCCATGCGCCATTTTCTGAATCTACAGTTCACAAAACCACGTTAGTCGCAGTCGAAAAACACTCCAAAAGAAATCCGCAGCTCACAGGGTCGTGCTATGCACCCAACTCAGTAGCTGGCTCGACGGAACTGTATCCATCCAGTCTACAAATGGATAAAAAATGCAACGGCCACCGTCTGTCCGAAGCAAAAAAACAGTAACCGCGGCTGGCGTCCATTTTGACCGGAAGTCGAGGGGAAATAGACTGCGAGTCCTGAATGACATATAGTGGTCCAACGTGATAATGAGTGAATGAATGAATGAATGAATGAATGAATGAATGAGTACTGCTGTAAGGCTGCTTGACTGACTCCGAGTTTTGGCGTGTAACCTT
This sequence comes from Candidula unifasciata, assembly GCA_905116865.2. Classification (NCBI taxonomy): domain Eukaryota; kingdom Metazoa; phylum Mollusca; class Gastropoda; order Stylommatophora; family Geomitridae; genus Candidula; species Candidula unifasciata. The sequence goes on along the minus strand of CAJHNH020008461.1, from coordinate 355,085 downwards.
GTGACTATGTATTTGTCTATCTTTCAATATCTCTCTCCACTACACATTCCACCTCTTCCCCCAAACCCCCCTTACGTTTTTGCATATAATGTATATTTCACATTTTTTTAGTGTCTGTATGCGCCCTATTTGCCGTCCGACTTTTGTATGTTGGCACTAGTAGTTTGTATATATTCTGATGCCTTATTATTGCTGTCTGTTGTTTATGTGCACTGTAATGTCTGCTTCTTGCAATCTAGTATCGGTACAGTATATAACTTCTCATTCTTTCCCTCTGTTGTCAGTATGCACTCTGACGTTTGGTAGATGTGTGTCTCTCTCTGTGTCTATGAATGTCTGTATATGTGTCTTTCTCTCCTTGTCCCTGTCTGCATGTCTTTACTTTTTCTTTCTCTGTGCTTGTCTTTCTGTCTGTTCTGCCTACCTGTCTATATGTTTACATCGCCTTGCGCATGTCGATTTTTTATGTTCTACTGTATTCAGTTCCCCCCCCCCCCACCCCAAGATCTAGATGATGTCACCGTCCCCCTTTCTACGTCAGTCATTACAATGACTTAACCCAGTTAATTAACAGAAGCCAGAAGCTAGACACAACCATCTGCCATGAGAATAGCCTTGAAACCGGCCACTGAGATAAATGAGAAGCAGTGCCAAGAAAACAGTATACTGTTGACATCTGTGAAACTGTACGTAGATTGTCCGTGCCGGCATTGTTTTCACAGTTTTCTGGGTGTTTGCTTTGGGTAGGGGAACCGAAACTTTGACGTTGAGGTAAATATAACGCCGCCCTCCCCCACCTTCCCCCGCCTCCCACAAAAAACTATAGTTGGGATGTCACACCCCTCCCCCCTCCCCAGGCAATTTGCATGGGCTAAGTGCGGCCCCCTTTCCCCACAAAAAAGCAACACACACACACACACACACACACACACACACACACACACATAGTTATCTTTTGTGTATGTGTTTATACATTCAGATCTTTTTTCAAATATTGTAATATTTTTTTCTTTTCCGGAGATAATAAAAATAATAATAACAACAACAACATTGACTGCACATTTCAACAGGACCCTAGCGACACCCCCCCCCCCTTCCACACACACACAATTTTGAAAGATGGTCAGCGTTATAAATACTTCAAACAAGAGATGCACGGATGATCAATCAATTTGATCCAGTCGCTCGGTGGTTCTTACTTCCACACGGAATCATGTATATTCTCATAAACAAAGAAAAGACCTCTTCCACGACATCGGTGCATCCGCCATATGGTAGTACACCCATATTGTTTGATGTACTAATCGCTGCTCACATGGAGCGAGCAGGCAGGAGAACTGGCTCATAGACAGCATCCTGTCTCGAAAGCTGAAGTGTTTTAGCTATGTTAAACGTCTTGATGGTCTGGAGAGAACCGCGATGGAGGGGACAGTTTCCAGACAATGAGGCGGAGCCAGACCTCAGCAAAATGTGGATACAAGAGACTGAAGATGCGTTGACTACGAAAGACAGGGCCGGAGAATTAGCTAGAGCAAGAGAGACTTTTAAGCCTGATACGACGAGAGGGACGAGGGTAAAGAACCTGTTGATATGATTGTGGTGAATCGGCACTCTGTGGGGGGTACGGCCTACATCAATGAAACCTGCCGCTTTTCCCACTACACTTCTGATATTCATCTTTAGGCTGGGTTGATCTAGAAGCCCTTGGCCAATTATAAAAATCCGCCTGTTTTGAACCTGCATCTATTACACAACTTCTCGTCCTTTTTAGGATGAAAATTTTCCTTATTTGAAGCCCTACTCTGGCTCTTGCCAGGGGCCGCAATATAGCCTGGCCATAAATATGGCCTAAAGGCTGAACGCGGTTTCTGGGACCTCTCCACTGTGATTCTCATCCACATGGTGGCACATTGTGTCATCGGTTGTTTATCGCTTGTGTGATGTCCTGGTGGGGTAGAACGTCAGTCAGTCAGTCAGTCAGAACCTGCATCCTTCCGGCCAGCAGTCAAACATTCAGCTAGTAGGGAATGATAACCAAAGTAAGATCGAGAAGGTCTGATCGTCTTCTTCACATGGAAAGCCGTAAGGTGATTCACTAGAAAGATTTGCCAAATTCAAATGGCATAATGACTACTTATGTAGCAACAGGGGGTCAGGGGATTGTATGGCAAGGTGTCGCTGTCACTTGAACACTGACGCCCTCTTGCGCAGGGTAAATATATTTAAACTTTGTCGGTCTTCAGTCTACTGTTACTTAATGAGTCATGTAATAATAAGGGATTACTACTACTACTACTACTACTACTACTACTACTACTACTACTACTACTACTACTACTACTACTACTACTACTACTACTACTACTACTACTACTACTACTACTACTACTACTACTACTACTACTACTACTACTACTACTACTACTACTACTACTAATACTACTACTACTACTGCTGCTACTACTACTACTACTACTACTACTACTACTACTACTACTACTACTACTACTACTACTACTACTACTACTACTGCTGCTGCTGCTACTACTACTAATACTGCTGCTGCAACTGCTGCTACTACTGCTGCTGCTTCTACTGCTACTCCTTTACTTTCTCTTCCTCCTCCTCCTTCTGTTTCTTCTTCATTTACTTCTTCTTCTTGTTCTTGTTCTTCTTGTTCTTGTTCTTGTTCTTCTTCTTCTTCTTCTTTTTCTTTTTCTTCTTCTTCTTCTTCTTCTTCTTCTTCTTCTTCTTCTTCTTCTTCTTCTTCTTCTTCTTCTTCTTCTTCTTCTTCTTCTTCTTCTTCTTCTTCTTCTTTGCTGTCAACGGCTGTAAACTCTGACAGAAAGTTCTGGTTATTCGTCCACATCTTGAGTTTGATCCTGTTCCATGACTTTATTCTTTCACGGATGTGCCTTATTTATTTGCAGAATGTTAGTTGCTTGCATGTGAGGCAGATGTACTACGACTTCGAATAAAACGACGTCAATCCATGTTTGACAGACTCCCGGTTGGAGACCGGTTTGTAGGATGGCCTTGGAGAATTGTACATAAGTCTTAACATTTATGATCAGTGACCCTGGCGCAGTAGCAGCTTTTGTTCACCACCCGTGCATCCCTAGTTCTGGAATGTCCCAAAGATGGAATATCCCTAAGATGGAATGGCTTTAATGATGGAATGTCCCTAATGCTGGAATGTCCCTAAGATGCAGTGTCCCTAAGATAAAACTACTTAATAATGGAATGTCCCTAATGCTGGAATGTCCCTAAGATGCAGTGTCCCTAAAGATGGAATGTCCCAAATTATGGAATGTCCATAATGATGAAATGTTCCTAATGATGGATTGTGACCAATGATAGAATGTCCCCAGTGCTGGAATGAATGTCGAGAACACACGGTTGGTGGAACGCTCAGCAATCCTGGGTGGTTTATGTGTTGGTCACCGATGACTTGAATTGTTCTCAGATTTCGCCATAAATGCTTCATTCTTTTCCCATAAAGTTCACACTGAGGGTCTGAAAACAGAACTAACGCAGCGACTTTTGCAGTGGTAATGACCGTTGCAGGTGTGGTAGCTGTATCAATGCTCGCATCCAAATCCTCGTCACTGTATGGCGCTGAAAGGCACACTATGACTAAAGGGGGAGGAGAAGAAGAAAATGAAGAATATGAAAAGAAGAAGAGGAAGAAGTGGTAGTAGTAGTAATAACAGTATTGAAAGTAACAGAAAATGTAGCTGCAGCACAAGGAGTAGAAGTGCTAATCCTACAAGATTTGAACACAGTTCCACTTCAAAACCTTACACAGGTATGCAGAATAATACTAAAAAATAGGAAGGAGAAGAGAAAGAAGAAGAAGAAGAAGAAGAAGAAGAAGAAGAAGAAAAAGAAGAAGTAGTTTTGGTGGTTGTGATCTTAGTAATATTAGTAGTAGTAGTAGTAGTAGTAGTAGTAGTAGTAGTAGTAGTAGTAGTAGTAGTAGTAGTAGTAGGAGTAGGAGTATATATATATATATATTTTGGGTATTTTATTACAACAATAATTTATCATGTGATAGCTGTTGTCCTCATTGTTAGTCCGTTTTTACTCTATTCGATTCGTTTGTGCCTCCATTGTTGGTTCATTTATAGTTATTGCCAGCGTATTCACTTTGCTATCGTGTGTATACTTGTTGCTGCAGCAGCTAAAGTGGATAGCGTGTCTCTGGGCGTGATTTCTCTAACGATTTCACCCATGTTTTAGGAAATCTCATTCGATATTAGGGGCGCCGGAACATGAGGCTCAGAATCTTAAGCTCCTTTCCCCTCTTTCCCCCAGATGTTTATCCTGAGCTTAGTTACCCCATAATTTTAGGGGGGGGGGGAATGTGAAAAAAATAATCCCGGAAGTGGCAGGGGTGATCTAAGTGACCCCCTAACCATGTATAATGGATAAATTATCTTGTTTACGTTTTTTTAATACATTTTAAACACTGTAATAATAGTAAATAATAATAAAAGTACTTATTATTAATGCGCAATTAAACAAGAATTCAAGCCCGTAAAACTCTTTTCCTTCCCCCATGTAAATAAGAGGGGGGGGGGGGGGCGTCGAATGTTTTCTCCGAGTCACCGCCACTGTAAATTTTCGTTATAAAAAAATGACTGGTTCAATAACCGCCCGTTGTATTGGGCACGGGCAAATATAACTCATCGATCCTAGCATCGATACAGCCGTTTTCTCCCCTCTCTCTGTCTTTCATTTGGCGAAAGGGTAAAACCCCGTATCGAATCAGTAGCCTAGGTGTACCACTTTACGCCTGATCGATCAAAGTCTGGCGAGATGGCTTGACCGGCTCTTGTCCCTGTTGATTTAAACGTCATAGTCTCTTTGTTGGCAGCGTTAATAGTTTCAGGTTTTGAACTCATTTTTAGAATCACGACTTGTTTTCGAAATCAAATGCAGGCGATCTGGTAGCTGATAACTTTGGCATGGTTTTTGTTGAATAGTACCAGCACTATACTGTTAAACAAGTAATAGAAAATATTCATCGTAAACCTGTCTGCTTTCCCCCGAAACTAATACCGTGCCTTACGTTCATTATTTCTGTACAAAATACAGTAGCATTTATTTTCGGGAATGTCATTTTTTTTAAATATACAATAAAAATTTACATTGATTCTTGTACACAGTTCTACATTTCTTCCAACACAGTCATGTATAGTCTTGTCGTCCCCATGTGGGATGCAATTTTTCGTTATTTGAAGCTCAACCATGGATTTTGCTGGGGGCCCTGAATATAGCCGGGCCATAAATATGGCCTAACGGCTGAAATGGGTTTCTGGGTCATCTCCACGGGTAATCCTCATCCGCATGGTGGCACTTTGTGTCACCGGGTATCTATAGCTTTGTGTGATGTCCTGTTGGGGTACAACTTAAATACATACCTTAACCATTTCCCAACATTAATTGTATTTCCAGTGACCGGATGGTCAGCAAGCATTCCCAGTGGAAGATTACATTTACATGCTGACCACCTCTATAAGTTGTACGTTGACCACCAGAAATATGACACACACTATTAATTTACGCTCTGTAACTTGACCAGCTGGTCTTAGCGGGTGTGCCTCAAACTTTGGACATGAGGGTTCACCCCCTTCCCTTTTCCCAGTTGTGAGGGCCGCTGACCGCCCCTCCCCCCCCCCCGAAAATTTGCGAGGAGGCTAATGCCCACACCCACGGCCAGCTCTAGCAGTAAGGCCGAACAGGTCTACGGAAATTCCCGTTTTGTTAGGCCAGTCCATGGGCGGTCTGTGCTCACAATTGTTATCGAGTACATTTATACACAACATAAACTATAATTTAATTAACTTGCAAAATATTTTAATGAATGAATTATCATTATAAAGATAAACAAGTGAGTCATAATATAATAATAATAATAAAATATTCAACAAAATATGTTACAAGGTAAATACACTAGTTTAATTTGCGTGTAACTTTACTGTTTGAGCTGACCGTGCCAATACCTAACTGTACATAGTGTATACATATTTTTTCCAACACTTTTAAAATTTTTAATATTATTTATTTTTTATATTATTGAATTTCATCTTAATAAGTAAGTATTATATTTTAAAAAAAATGTCTACACAAATGCTTACAGGGAGAGGGAGAATATCTATACTCTATTCCTATAGTTTTGTAGGACTATTTAACCCCTCCTGCGAATCTTCTACGTAGGCTCATACCCTTCTTCTAAAAACTTGGGGCTTTCCATGTTCCGGCGCAGCTGTTTGAAGTTCCTTGTAATTGCTGGATTGATGATCATGATAATGATGAAGATGAAAACGACGAAGATGAAAATGATGAAGGTGACAAAAACAAGTTAACGTTCCTTAACGTTGCTGATAAGCAGTTGTTGTTATTGTTATTGACCTGGAAAGATTGTCCAGCCCACAGCGGTGCCGTCCCGACAGACGTCGCCAGATAAGGACAGATCATGAGGGTTCTTGGTCTGTGATTTTCCTGGGTACACGTACGCTCTGACGTTCCTGCAGATGTTGCTTGTCAGCTATTGGTTAGAGATTATTGACGTTATCGTCTGCTTGTTTGCTGGGATTACCATTGTTAGCTGTTGATTAATTTTGTAAGTTGTCGATTAGTTCACTTAGCTGTAGATAAGTACTTTGAGCTGTAAGTTAGTTCTGTTAGCCGTAAAGAAGTGTTATTATGTGTGGATTAGTTCTTTGATCTGTTGATTAGGGATATAGGTTGTAGATTAGTTCTGTTAGCTGTGGATTAGTGCTCTTGTCTGTGGATTTGTGCTATTATATGCGGATCAGTTCTGTTAGTTTTTGATTAGTGATGCAAATTGTGGATTAGTTCTGTTAGCTGTATGTTACTGTTGTTTGTGGATTAGTTCTGCTAATTGTAGATTAGTGATACGTATTGTGACTTAGTTCTGTTAGCAGTGATCTAGCTCTGTTAGCTGTAGATTAGTTATGTTATTGGTGGGTTAAGTCAGTTAGATATGGATTAGTGATTTGTTGCGGCCTAGTTCCGTTAGCTAGGGATTAGTTTTATTAGCTGTGGATTAGTTCTTTTTTAAGGGTGAGTGCTGCTTGTTGGGGAGTACTAATGTTATCTGGAGATTAGTAATGTTATCTGGCGATTAGTAATGTTATATGGGGATTAGTTATGTTAGCTGTGGAGGAGCAGTTAGTTAGGGATTAGTGCTTTTTATAGCGGATTAATTTTGTTGGCTTGGACTAGGTTGTTAGTTTTGGATTAGTGCTGTTATTTACGGATTTATTATGTTGTGTATTACTTCTGTTCACTGTAGGTTAGTTCTACTACCCGCTGATTAGCACTGTTATTCATGATTTACTGTAAGCTGTCAGACGTTTGTCAGCTTTAGATTTTGGTTGATAGCTGCAGATTTAGATCGTGAATTAAGTACGCGAAGTGGTCCGCTCTTTGTTAGCAATACGTAGGCCTAGAGGAAGTCATCGGCTTTTTGTTAGCAACAGGTTAGCATACTGAATGTCGTCGACTGGTTGTTAGCAACAGGTTAGCGTACCAGAAGTCGTCGACTGTTTGTTAGCAGCAGGTTAGCGTACCGGAAGTCGTCGACTGTTTGTTAGCAGCAGGTTAGCGTACCGGAAGTCGTCGACTGTTTGTTAGCAGCAGGTTAGCGTACCGGAAGTCGTCGGCTGTCTTTTAGCTATATAAAGGCAGTGTCCATTTGTTTGTTAGCATTCCCGACCTAGCTGTCTATTCCACTATCCCACTACAAACCTCTTCAGGTCTAGTCGACACTGCCCCACTACAAACCTCTTCAGGTCTAGTGGACACTGCCCCACTACAAACCTCTTCAGGTCTAGTCGACACTGTCCCACTACAAACCTCTTCAGGTCTAGTCGACACTGTCCCACTACAAACCTCTTTAGGTCTAGTCGACACTGCCCCACTACAAACCTCTTCAGGTCTAGTCGACACTGCCCCACTGAAAACCTCTTTAGGTCTAGTCGACACTGCCCCACTACAAACCTCTTCAGGTCTAGTGGACACTGCCCCACTACAAACCTCTTTAGGTCTAGTCGACACTGCCCCACTACAAACCTCTTTAGGTCTAGTCGACACTGCCCTACTACAAACCTCTTTAGGTCTAGTCTACACTGTCCCACAACAAACATCTACTGATCTAGTCGACACTGCCCTACTACAAACCTCTTTAGGTCTAGTCTACACTGTCCCACAACAAACATCTACTGATCTAGTCGACACTGTCCCACAACAAACATCTACTGATCTAGTCTACACTGTCCCACAACAAACATCTACTGATCTAGTCTACACTGTCCCACAACAAACATCTACTGATCTAGTCTACACTGTCCCACAACAAACATCTACTGATCTAGTCTACACTGTCCCACAACAAACATCTACTAATCTAGTCTTCACTGTCACACAACAAACATCTACTGATCTAGTCTACACTGTTCCACTACAAACATCTACTGATCTAGTCTGCACTGTCCCACAAAAACATCTACTGATCTAGTCTACACTGTATCACAACAAACATCTACTGATCTAGTCTACACTGTTACACAACAAATATCTACTTATCTAGTCTGCACACAAACACCTACTGATCTTGTCTACACACAAACATCAACATGTAACATTTGTATTATTACATTTGTAATTCACCTTTGAGTTCCGGGCTGGGTGATTGAGATGGCGGAACAGACCTACTTCCTCCCATTCAAGCATGTCGCATAACGCGACTATATAGAAGTTTGCTGAAATTGGATACGTTGGTCTGAAAAGTTCAGGTCTCGCAGCCTAGCTGTAACCAACAAAACACAGCATGTCAACCGCCTGTTTGAGAGCAGACTCAGAAATTTACACGAGCTTTAGAAAGACACTTTATGACGACCAGTTAGTTTCTTGCTCACTGTTTCCTTTTCATCTCTTGGCTGGCGTCTGTGGCTGGGGTGTTATGAACGCAGTTCTGTGATTCCAACATACCTGGTCCAATTCGACTGCGGTCGATTTGGCAGGAGACTGTTTTGTGCTAATTCGGCAACTGTGTGAGTGTCGATCGTTTAACTGGCAGTGACAAAAGTAAAATCGCTTTGTAAGAACCACAAAACAAACCAGAAATGCCCCGATTGCGTCAAACATTTTGCAACACTTTGTACAAGATATTCACCTAACCTTATAAGCTTATCCAGTGCTCTACCTGACTTCTGGTTTATGTTACATCTATAATGCGGTTCAAAAGTCGTACCCTCACTTTTAAACTAAAATCTCGAAACTCCTGTACGGATCAAAACAAATTTCTGCATGTGACCTTAGGTTCCCCATGTTCTTTATCATTTACAGGTGTACAAAAAATGCTGTTTTCAAAAAGTGACAATATCTTTGATCTTTATTTGACCAATAATTTTACCCCTAACTATATAGAGAATAGACACATGCTTGGAGATTGTGTGCAAATCAGTTCCCATGTGCAGCGATGAGTGGTGATGATTTTGATGACATATCCCGCATACAATGAACAATTCTCAAGAAGCTAATGCTGGAGATGACCACCTGAGAGGGACACAACTATGAAACGCGTGTAGTGAAACAACTATGAAACGCGTGTAGTTTAATGTTTTGACAAGTTCCCGTTACTCAGTTAACTTTAAGCAGGCTGATGTCTGTTATATGTAGAATAACATCTAGATGTTTGTGTACATTAACATGTTTTTGTAATACAAGGACATGATTATTGATAGGTTTCATGCCAGAACTTGACGCAGAGCGGCTACTGAGCTACAGGTTTTAAAAGTTGGGCACGACTTCTTAAACGTAGTATAGGATCTGTCAAACGACAGATGAGTCAGTCAATCAATCAATCAATCATTGAACCAGTCACAGACTTGACGGCGAAAAATGGCCCAACCTGTGCGTGGTTTCTGTCGATCTTAGATGTCACAGTGTCTTATCCCACACCCCCCCCCCTCTCTCTCTCTCTCTCTCTCTGTGTGTGTGTGTGTGTGTGTGTGTGTGTGTCTATCTGTTTTCGCCATAAGTTTCCTTTCGCTTCTTCATTTCCCCCTGCTTTTTTTTGGGTTTGTGTGGTTTCTCAACATCTATCTACTGGCCCAGTCTGTTTTTGTTTCCAGACCCAGAGGATTGCGTACTGTTATTCGTTGGAATATGTGAATTATTCATGTGTAATTTAATACTTCAGTTTTGTAGTTAATGATTATTGTTGTTGTTCTGGTTTGTATCCTCTGCACGTCGTTGTTGACACATAGGGCATTCACAGGTGATCTCTCTTCATCCCGGTCTGGTGCTCCCCCACCCCCCTCCACGTGTATCCCCTGTCAGTTTGCATCTTTTGTATCCTTGTATCCTTTTCTCTCCGTGTGGGTGCCGGTGCCTTAATTTGGAGGGCACAAAATAGACTCACTGCCCCCTACAAGCATGTCATAAAAGCCAACTAATTAGGGTTTTGCTGAAATTGTATGTGTTGGGCCGAAAGGAGCAAATATCGCAGTGTAGCTGTAAACTTAAACAACACGCGCAACCGCTGTTTTAAGAACGAACTCAGAATAAAACTTTTCCATTTTTACTGTCCTTGTCCAGGTTTCTTGAGGTCGTCCCTGTCTCCTTGTGTTTCTACCTCGGGGAGCTGCCCTTGACGCAGTATCGCAAGGTGTTCTGCAGACATGACCAAACCATCCCTATCTTCTTCCTTTGATAACTTTGCCACAGATAAACTTTTTATTATAGTCCTCACTTCTTCTGTAATCTTGTTTCATCAAATTGCTGGCAGCGCTATCCTTAGACAGTTTTTTTGAAACGTCTCTAGTGCATACATACCATCACTTGTCATACCATCACTTGTCATACCATCACTTGACATACCATCATCTGTCATACCATCACTTGTCATACCATCACCTGTCATACCATCACCTGTCATACCATTACCTGTCATACCATCACCTGTCATACCATCACCTGTCAAAGCATCTGCTGTCATACCATCACCTGTCATACCATCATCTGTGATACTATCACCTGTCATAACGTCAACTGTCATACCATCATCTGTCATACTATCACCTGTCATAACATCAACTGTCATACCATCATCTGTCACAAGCATCATCGGTCATACCATCACCTGTTATACCATCATCTGTCACAAACATCAGCTGTCATACCATCACCTGTCATACCATCACCTGTCATACCATCACCTGTCAAAGCATCATCTGTCATACCATCATCTGTCATACCATCATCTGTCACAAGCATCATCTGTCATACCATCACCTGTCATACCATCACCTGTCATATCATCACCTGTCAAAGCATCATCTGTCATACCATCATCTGTCAAAGCATCACCTGTCATACCCTCACCTGTCATACCATCATCTGTCATACCATCACCTGTCATACCATCATCTGTGATACTATCACCTGTCATACCATCATCTGTCATACCATCACCTGTCATACCATCACCTGTCATGCCATCACCCGTCAAACCATCACCTGTCAAACAATCACCTGTCGTAGCATCGCCTGTCGTACCATGACCAGTCGTACCATCAGTTCATCGCCACTCCTCCCAAACGAGATACTCACATTCTAAAAGATCTGAACATCAATTAATATTGGCTAATAAACAGCATCTTGTCTCGGAAGCTGAAATATTTTGACCTTATCAAGTACCTCGACGAATTTTAAAAAAAAATAGCAGCAGGCGTGTTACCAGTAAGGAATGGAAGGGGCCAACCACTTTTTGTATAGTTACATCTTGTGACTGCTGTCTGTGGTCCCCCCAAGGGACTGCTACAAGTTCATTTCTTGTAAAGCTAACGAAGACAACATTGCGAATTCATGCTGGCTATAAGAACTACAATAGTTTCACGTGACAGACAACTTAAGAAACGCCCCTGGGAGTTGGTTTTTCCCAGACTTTCTGTCTGAAGAAGATGTTTACCAGTATGTATACGTGTATGTTGTTTAAGATTTCCAGTGCATTGTTGGCGTTTAGTATATGTTAAAAATAATGTATGACTTGAAATGTATTGGAATTTATTTTTTACGTAAAAGCACACCGAACTTGTTTTATCTGTTGGAAGACCAGGATTGTTGTGTCGGGTCTGGTATTTATGCACATGAGGTTTGTGGTTTTGAGTTTTCGGTTTAGCATTACATATCTCAGACACATATGTTATTATGGTAGGGGGGGGGGGGTTTACAGTGGGCAAATAAATGAATGAACAGGCCAACACCTAGCAGGTACATTGGCAGACAGATAGTGAGGTAGGTACATTGGCAGACACACAGGGAGGTAGGTACTTTGGCAGACAGAGAGGGAGGTAGATACACTGGCAGACAAACAGGGAGGTATGTACATTGGCAGACAGATAGTGAGGTAGGTACATTAGCAGACAGACAGGGAGGTAGGTACGTTGGCAGACAGACAGGGAGGTAGGTACGTTGGCAGACAAACAGGGAGGTATGTACATTAGCAGACAAAAAGATAGACAGGTACATTGTCAGACAAAAAGATAGACAGGTACATTGGCAGACAAAAAGATAGACAGGTACATTGGCAGACAAAAAGATAGACAGGTACATTGGCAGACAAAAAGATAGACAGGTACATTGGCAGACAAAACGATAGACAGGTACATTGGCAGACAAAAAGAGAGACAAGTACATTGGCAGACAGAGATATGGGTAGATTGACAGACAAACAGAGAGATGTTTATATTGGCAGCCAGAGAGATGGGTAGATTGGCAGACAGACAAATTGGTAGATTGGCAGACAGACATAGAGATGGGTACATCAGCAGACAGAGAGAAAAGTACACTGGCAGACAGACAGTAAGATAGGCACATTGGCAAGCATACAGAGAGATGGGTACATTGGGAGACAGATAGATGTGTGTCTAGAGGGTTGTAAAAATATATATATATATACATATGTAGTGAATATACGGAAAGATATCTAGATACAGGTGGACAGATTGTTTGAATTATTCAGTATTCTATGAGATTTAATATTTTCATCTAATGCAAACTTCAATCTTGTGGTTAAAGACTTGAACACAACTATATTTGATAGGGCACGCCCACACACACACTCGCACACACAAACCTAGCATGGGTGGGTAATCAACATGATACATAAATACAAGTGTCGGTGTTCAGGGCACACGTATCACAGTGATGTTGTTTTTAACGCCTGCCACCCCCCCCCCCTCTTTCCCATTCTTCTTCATGATTGCTTTCTGAAAGCTGATTACCCGTGGACTCAAAGAGACCCTATATGAATGAGAATGCAACATAGGTAAATCACCAACACTCATTTCAGTCGTATAACACAGTTATAAGGACACCTGAGGGTCACACACCAACCTGGGGTCTAATGTCAGTTGAGTATAGGCTCAAACTAAAAATACCACCAGTCAAACGAGTTTAGTTTAGTATGTCAAATTTAGTTCTTCCTTGTGTGGGTTCCGGGGTCCCATGGTGGGGGGGGGGGGAAACAAGAACAGACTCACAGTTTCCCCAACAAGCGTGCAGTAGGAGTCCAGTAATTGAGAGCATCCTTCGAAGTCGGAGTACATTGTATAGGAGGCTTAGCACCCAGTGTGGAACCAACGAATACACCCGATGCATGAAACGGATGTGCACGCAACACTCAGTTTCTGGAACAAGACTCAAGTCCACAAGTGGACGAACATTCAGAACTTCCCCAGAGATTACAGCCGGTAAAAGCAAAGAAGAAGAAGAAGTAGAAGAAATATGATTCCTATTGCTTTCGGACTGTGGTACATAAGTGGTATTGTGAAGGACAATGTATTCGAGTAGAGCAGTCGGCACCTTATGGTCAACATATGTTCTCACTCATGTCATGACAAGGCAGACATAGGCGAACATCCGGGAGGGAGGGGGTAGGGATCTCTGTGGAGTCCAGGACGATGTGTAAACGCACTGAATAAAGAACAGTAAAGGAGCGAATTGCCTCTAGCGGCTCTGCGGTCATATGATGCTTGACTCAAATTGTTTGTTGGTAATTTAAAGATCATGTTCATCGCACGTCGGATATGACTATACCTGCTCCGATCTCCTCCTGTGTATGTCTCTAAGTGTTCTTAGGCTAACAACTCCCGTTCTGTTTTGCCTGATGTAACAACGGGTGGCTTCAGACTAGTTTTCTTTCTACCATGCTCCAATCGCTACACCCATGGGAGGCAGTCAATTTGGCGAAGAATCATTTTCCAAGCAGCCGAAAACCTCAGAGCGTTTACGGTCACGTTTGGCATTGCGTCCCTCTTGTCTGTAGATCGCCCATTCCTGATAGTCACACTACCAGCCAGGGCGTCCGCTCCCTTTCACACCAAGCAAACACCTGTAATTTGGGACCGTGATTCGGAGGATAGCCTAATTATATTTTATTTTCCAGTTTTTAAAATAGTTATCCTAGATGACCTGTTGAGGAATAACGGTCCCAACTAGTATCGAGTCCAAAAATATACCCTTACCGGCCGCAGAACACGGTCAATGGGCGATCTTCCGGCGACTTACAATGGGGCGCATTTCCGCGGTGTGGGATTGGGGTCTAAAAAAAAACCCTGTTGGGGTATGTTTTTAACTTTGATAATTTGGGACTTTTATTCGGAAGGAAGCTCCCCAAATTTGTATAGACCGATGTCATTGTGCGATGTTGTCAATCAGCATCACGCCGACCGCGTTTGCTTCCTAAAACATTATTGTAGTCTGGATCGACGTGGGAGCCAAGATCAATTTTGAAAAAAAAAAAAAATTTTCGTTTTCAGTTCGGATTCAAACACAGAACCTTTGGACCATAAAGTAATCGCCTTGTTACAACATGATCACTCTTCCTGATCATTTTATTACCAAGTGTTTGGTAACGAAGGCACTAAAATAACAGATCATAATTTATCTTACAAGCAATTATAATAGAAGTAATTCAGCCGGTGGTTTGCAGAAGGTACTGTGAGATAAGAAATCGCCGCGGCAGTCTAATTAAAGCAGTCAGCATGCCTGGACGACCGAGCGACAAGCTTACGTTTGGTTTACCGGACACATGTTAGACTTTTATTAGCAGTTGGCAGAGGAACACTGGCAGACAATTCGGACACGATGGACTAGACACCCGGACCAGCTCACCGAGGCCCGTCCCCTACGTTGTTGCGTTGCGTCCAAAGCCAGCTAGAGGCCCTTTCGGCTACCTCTCCCAGTTTTTTTAGTGTTCGTTTCCGTTCATTACCGCGCAATCCAGAATAAAGCAAATAGGGAAAAACACTTTACTGACACTTCTCTCTTATCTTCTGTGAGTGTCGGTCAGTGCCTGTATGTTTACGTCTGTTGTTTGTTCCCATGCCTCAAGCTGACAAGAATCAAAGGACCGGTAGTGTACACGACATGTGTTTGTGTGTGACCTCCGAGAGATAAGACCTCTTTGTGTTATCTTGACCTAGACCCCACGAACTCGACATATATAATTCAGCGGTAATGATTCAGTAAATGATGTATTTCCACAAGGTTAATTGCCATGTTGATTTGGATAACAGTGTGAGGGATTTGCTATGTGCAGATAGTTGCTATGGAATGCATGTAGGTCAGCCCCGGCCGAAGCTTTAAGTATTGGCGTAGTAATGGGCGGTCCTGTCGCAGTGTATGTCATGACTGACTGTTGAGGTTACACAATGGCAGAACAAATGAGATTTTAACATGCTAAAATATACGCTAGAGAGACAGACAGACAAAAGGGTGGTTGGATGGATGGATAAACGGACAGACAGACAAACAAACGGGTGGTTGGATGGACAGACAGACAGACCCTATGGCTCAGTATTATGGATATCGCAACCCTTCGGCCTAGATTCCATGATAAATACCGTAAATCTGGGAGAAATGTGGCTTTTCTGCCTACCCCGGGCGTGAACCCGGACCACAAGGAGTTCGTCACCCGGTCACCGCGCAGTCCGGTTTAACCAACTACGTTAGAGAGCTGGGCCTCCGATTCTTTAACAAAGGCAACTGGCTGGTTGGCAGTGACGGGTCGGTGAGGAAGATTGGTAAGAGGTTTAAATGAATGAACTGACATCCACAATAATGCATTCAGAAAGATTTGACTGTCAGATTCCAAGTCTCTGTCTATTCCTTTTAGACGCAGTGTTGTCTGATTCCTGGAAGTAGTATTCTCTGATTCCTGGAAGTAGTATTCTCTGATTCCTGGAAGTAGTATTCTCTGATTCCCAGACCGAGTGTCTTCTTATTCATACAAGTTGCATTCTCTGACTCCTAAAAGTAACATCTTTTCATTGCTAGAAAAAGTATGCTTATTATTCCTAAAAGTATCATCTTCTGATTCCCGAAAGTGATAGTCTCTGATTCCCAAGTAATTTCTTCCGATACATTATTGCAACATCTTGTGATCTGTAAGTGACCTGTCTTCTTAATTCCAGTATTGCATCTCAGTCAACTATCCTTGACAGGTTCTCGTATAGCCCCATTATGCTTGATTCTTCTGAGCCAGGCATGTGTGGCTATCAGGAATGTATTTACTGGACACGAGGAATGACCGGGGAAGGGGTGGGGTGGTGGTGGGGAAGGGTGGGGGGGGGGGGGGTTTGGAGGGAGAGGGGGTTCAGGAGGAAGGGATAGGGGTGGGTCAAGGAAGGAAACATACGCAGAGAAGCAATCGGACCGAAGTCTTCCTCAACCATTGCAGCAAGAATTTTTTCGTATCCATTGCTAATTGAGGGAGCCGTCGTGACCTAGCGGCTAGACGCTCGACCGCGGATCGGAAGGTGGTGGGTTCGGTTCCTGCCGAGGGCTGGATGTTTTTTCAAAAATGACTGTCTCCCAGGTTTACCCAGGTACAGTCCTGGGAAGTAAAGGCGGTCGGCGTGATGCTGACCACATTACCCATCGAGTGCATTTTGGTCTATAAAATATATTTCTAGCCCTGTATACCCTTTACGCCTGAAAGGCATAGAAAAGGGTCTTTCATTATTGCTAATAGTCACAGACATACCTGTATATCTAAAACTATATGCAGGCATATGATCTGTGAGTTTTTATAAATATCTTTTAATTAAAAGGTAAAGTCGGGAGATGTGAACCATTACACACGATAATAAACCATAACTGCTCTGTGTTTTTTTTTTTTTAAATATATTTGCGAAAAAAGGTAAAGTCGGGAGATGTGAACCAGTATCATTGCACACGGTTATAAACCATAAGTGCTCTGCCACCAGTACGGACAGCTGATAAGAATTGTCCGCCTGTGTCGCCGTTCGCACGTAACTCTGTAGCTACAGCGATGTTCCTAAATTTACCCCAGAATATCACTCTAGTACCAATTTCCTAGAGGCTGGGTGAACCCCGGGAACACCGTCGCACGAGTCGCAACTGGATTTAAAAGCGAGCTTCTTATCGACTGCGCTAGCGCGACCTTCTATATTGCGTATAAACATTATATGTGCATATCTTGTTTTTCTTAGTTTCTACATCAACACGGAATAACAATAGCAGGCAGTGGATCGCCACGTCGCTTAACAGCAGAAGTAGAAACTGCTGATGATGATAATGATGATGAGGAAGATGATTATCCTCTTCTTCGTAGTTTATCTGAAGACGTACTGCAATTTTGTTGTGCTAATTTACAGCTTAGGTGCGATATTTGCGTCTTTCGACTAACATATCAGACTTTTTCCGAGAATTTGTTGCCCGTAATAGCCTTTCCTGTTATCATCACCATCATAGTTTTCTACCTACTCAAAACAATAATATCAAACTATTAACTTAACTTTAAAAAAAACAAAACTACTATGGCTCCTATCGAGCTAAGTCAAAGTCTATTTTACGGATCCTCCTTTTCGCTATAACACACTTCTAGGCTGTAACGGAAATATATTGAACAAGTCTCTTGTAGATCGTGTCGTGCAATTGAATCTCCTGATTGGTAATGTCACTTCATTAGTTGGCCACTACCCGCCTAAATTCATATTATGGTTCATCCTGGAAGTAGATGTGTACTTTTTTGAAAAATCGCGGCACTCGTCTATAAGTTGAACATGGGTGTCAACCTGAATAATTTATGGAAACTGTCTGTCTGTTCTAAAGACTTGAAGGATCTTACAGGAAACTGTTCTGCACGTATATTTATGAACCGTTCTACACTGTGCTACAGATGTTCCTATAGCGCTGTTCCGCTAGCTGTATGTTAGCTTGGATATGTGGCTATAAGTCAGCTGTCCGCTTGACCAATGTCAATCAGCTAGATGCCTTGTCTTAACACACTTGCGCTATGTTAGCATGTTTAGCGATCACTGTACTTGGTTGCTGTTGTCGTCTGCAACTACTGTTTCAAACACTGGAATGATCATTGACTAATTTCATGTCGTAATACACGTATAGTTGTTACGATCACACTGTAACAATACGCAGTATAGTTGTTACGATCACACTGTAACGATACGCAGTATAGTTGTTACTATCACACTGTAACAATAACTAACTTCGACACGTTACCCAGTGGCGAATTTGGCCATCCTTACACAGTAAAACTGTACTTGAAATTTCTACACATTTTCTTCAGGTAAATTTCGACACAGCAACTGGTGTTAGCACGGATGATGGCTGTATAGCGGCCTTGACCCAGTCCCCCACTTACGCCAAATCTGCAGCCCCGCTTTGAGCTGTGAAGTTTAACTGGTCCAACCTGCCGGGTTTTTGGCCACTACACTGACCATGTCTATCGTTGCTTGTTCTGAACAAATAAATTTTGACTAACAACTGCTGTTACCTCAGACGATTACTGGAAATCGACCTTGACACAGTACGCCACTTACACTGACTGTTCAGCTCTGTTATCAGCTGTCAAGTTCAATTGGTCCAACCAGCTTTGTTTTCGGGGATGTTCCGGTCATCTTCTGTCGTTGTTTTTTGTCCCGGATGTGTCCGTTTTAGAGCCTCCACTTGTCATGTGCTCATCCAGGGGTATGTGTTGTTTACATTGCTTTCAGACGAACAGTGAGTTGAAACGACACAGCCTGAACAAATATCGAGTTGTTTTCTTTTATTCGTTGAATCGCCAGTTATCGCACACATACAATCACGCTTCCTCGTGCTCGTCTTGCTTGGCTGAATCTAGCGACCTGGTCGGACTTCCCACACACTACAGGAATTCATCAGCGTCTCCCGAACCATCCATCTATCTTTCACGAACTCTGGTATCTAACATTACGACGTTTGTAAAAAACATTCAGTCCTCCCATTGAAATATAACGCTCGCTGTACAAATCATTTATTCTTCTCAAGCGTCCACTCATGCGTCCTTTCTCAGTCAGGGCCGAACTTCAACTCTCTTACTTCTGTCTCCCGGTTCATGTCTTCCGTTCACATCTCATGCTTTTCTTGTGTCCCTCACTTTGCTCAACATGAGATACACGAGACCCACTTTTCTCGTTTTTCTCTTCTATCACTGGTCCTCCGACCCTGTCCTCCCCATTGGGAACTCTCTGGGATTTCCCCGGGAATTCACACCATTACAATCATCGGTCAGTCAGCAAGCCCTTTTCAGAACGTCGCTCTCTTCACGGCGCGGCTGAAAGTATCCCTTTCCCTAGCCAGCTCTCCAGCCTCATGTGCTTTCAGTGCCAGTGCATCTTCAATGTCTTGTATCCATCTTCGCGGTGGTCGACCCCTGCCTCCTCTTCCACAAACTGCACTCTCCATCATGTGTGCATGAAATATTGTTTATAAATATAAACATTATCCTTGAATATAAACATTATCCTTGAATATAAACATTACCTCTGTATATAATATAATGTGTGTATATAAATAGTACCTGTGGATATGAATATCACAGGCGCACATAAACATAATAAGCGTAAATAAACATTATATGTGTACATGAACATTATATGTGTACATGAGCATTGTATGTGTACATGAACACATTTTCAGGAGCAAATGTGCGCCCATGGAGAAGATCGACAAGTTCCAGATCGTCTTCAACAACCCTTCGGCCACATACTTTGCTGGGGAGACTGTCTATGGCTACGGCTGGCTCGTGGTCAAGGAACCTCTCTATGTGTCCAGTAAGTAGCGTTCATGCAGTGTGTTCACATTGTTCCTGCTTATTTTTTCTTTCCTCGGTGTTTGTAAGAAGTAGTAGTGTGCCGTTGTTATATATGTATCGCTAGACACTGTATTTCATGAAATGTTTTTGAGAAATGATATTGTAATGAACCAGCCAACATGTCGTAAGAGGCAACAGTTAAAGTTATACTCAAATTGGTTGTGTTGCACCGAACGGGTCGATATCATAGTCGGAGGGGATGGGTTGAAGACGCACATAAACGCATATTTGATGTGGAGGCTGAACACACACACAGACTCATATTAATAGGGTAGGACTGAAAGCGCGCGCGCACACACACACACGCACACACACAGAGAGAGAGAGAGAGAGAGAGAGAGAGAGAGAGAGAGAGAGAGAGAGAGAAAGAAAGAGCTATTTCTATAGCCAACACTAGCGTTGTTTCAAGATTAACGCTGCCAAGGTGGAATAATCATTATGTTGCACCTGATATGTACGATCAGTCATGATTGTTCGTCATGTCGCACAATCATCAATATCCAATCACGACCAGGTTCTTGTCAGCATATAGGCCAGACCAAGACCGGTTCTGTTTGGGCTAACGACGATCCCGGCCAGACCGTGGCTACTGACGGCCCCGGTAAGAGCGTGGCTACCGACGGTCCCGGTAAGAGCGTGGCTACCGACGACCCGACCAGACTGTCGCTACTGACGGCCTAGACCAAACCATCCATATATTTTGTTTCCTTTGTCTTCCTCTTGCTCATAGTACATAAAGTTAGCCAGTTGCCACAAAGCCTTCATACTGTTTCCTAGTAAATGACATTAAATGTAAACAACAAGTTGACTCTCTGCGACTCATTTATTTAATCAGTTTATAATTTTAATTTGTTTCTTGAAAGATTACCTTAGTTTTTGATTCCACGGGTGACCACCCCCCCCCCTCCCCCCTTTTCCCCCTTTTTTTGTTTAAGTAACAAAACGTTACCCTTATGTGTGTGGCTGTGTGTGTATCTCTCTCTCTCTCTCTCTCTCTCTCTCTCTCTCTCTCTCTCTCTCTCTCTCTCTCTCTCTCTCTCTTTCTCTCTCTCTCTGTGTGTGTGTGATGTCTGTGTATATGTATGTGTGTATGTATGTGTGTATGTATGTGTGGGCAAGTGAGTGAGTGCGTTTGCGTGTGAATGGTGGTGTGGATGTGTGCGCACGAAAGTGTGCGCATACATTTTACGGACTGTACTTTTTTGAGTTTTTGCTTGATATTCATAATATGCTTATTATTATATGAACATAAAATGCTTTATTGATAAAATGCAACTTCAGTGTAAAAGGTGTGTGTTGGGAGGGGCCGTATGTCAGACGGGCCTGCATGCCCAATTTGTGACCCTTTGGAAATAAAGTTCGTTTGTTCGTTCGGTAGTTCGTTCTCTCAACTTCTTAGTTTGTTGTTGTTGTTGTTGTTGTTTGTTGTTGTTGTTTGTGTTTCACAAGCAAATAAGAGTACATATTCCACACAGCACTTTCCACTGTTTTATCATTGACGTTGACACAGTTGCTGTATTGCTGTCTGTGTTTTTTGCATCTGGTAGAGAGCTAATTTAGCCGCGTGATTCTGGTTCCGATCCTAACAGTGCGATTGGCCGTTAGAAGTCCTCATGTCTGGTTCACTTCATTGATTTTCCTGCTTCACAATCTTCTCTCGTACTTGAATGTTTCATTGTCAGAGATCGCCTCGCAGCTGACTGAATTCTCCAATTTCTTACATGACGAAGGGCGTTCGCAGCATTTAAGCCTCAGATGCCGACAAGATTACGTCAAGACAAATGTTGAATTTTGGATTAAGAATCCACATCATAGCACTAGGGACACTAGTGCTCAGTCCTTATCTTCAGCAGCAAGCGAAGAGTTAAAATTCCAGTGGTATCAGTAACCCTCTGATTGAATATCCGTCTCATCCTTCCCCTGAGAGTTGAGCGTTGGCCAGATCCCCCGGTAACTCCTCACAGCGCTATTCTCCTTAGACCGAAATGATTTATCTGCCCCTCCGCATTGCTCCCTCGCTCTCAAAAGGTTCTCACAATATCGAACTTTTCATACATCAATTCATCACCAAGAGGTGCAGAGTCAGCCAGTCTATCTGCTCGTTCATTTCCTAACACATCGGCATCACCTGGAGAAAATATCCAAAGGATGCTAACTACCCGGGTCCTCTGAAGCGATACTTGCCACTCTGCACGAAGCATGCTTTTTTTCACCTTTCTGAACAAGCTCTGTGAGTCAGTTGCAATCACGGGCTTGTGTGTACAGCTGATTCTCAAGCCAGCGGAAGGCAGCAGAGACTGCCTCTACCTTTATTCTCAAACTAGACGTTGTGATATCATATGCAAGGCTTTGCTCCACTAGGCCACATCCATTCGACTTTGCTATGATACGTCAAGACAACGTAATATTGAACAGGAAAAGAAGCAGAGTGAGACCAGGACAAAAGATTGGGCTGTTTGTTTAGAATCATGGCATGGAAGATCATCTGTATCAGACATGACTGACGGTGCATGAAAGAGAAGGCTGTGGTCAGACATGACTGACAGTGCATGAAAGAGAAGGCTGTGGTCAGACATGACTGACAGTGCATGAAAGAGAAGGCTGTGTTCAGACATGACTGACAGTGCATGAAAGAGAAGGCTGTGTTCAGACATGATTGACAGAGCGGGAAAGAGAAGGCTGTGTTCAGACATGACTGACAGTGCATGAAAGATAAGACTGTGTTCAGACATGACTGTCGGTGCATAAAAGAGAAGGCTGTGTTCAGACATGATTGACAGAGCGGGAAAGAAGGCTGTGGTCAGACATGATTACCAACTTCGGTTCTTATCACAGTTTCGAGCCCTGGCTCCTTCGCTTCACGGTGCGTAACTTTTCATTCATACTTGATCAGCCGAGTCGACTTCTTTAAAGGTTAGAGGGGTGTCACTGTGGCTTTGTCCGAGTGGCGTCATTTATGACACACATTTACGACATCAGGACATCGAGATCTCACTCTCCCGTGACGCAACCTCTATAATACAGCTAGTTAGCGATTTTAACGACCCCATAACATTTGCAACTAGGCGCAGACTAATTCGCGGCAGACTAAACCTAAGTCCTACGAGACAGTGCATTCTACGTGTCGCTGCAGACACGGAACTCTACCCCCTGCAATAAAATCTAAGCTAAATCTTAGACGGCTGTGATGTACCCACCAACAAACACTAATACTATGTACTAAGTCGCGCAGAAAAGCCACTGTGTACCTGTCCGTACTCCAACATATACACAAGAAAAAAAAAACTGACACCCCTGTCCCTTTACACGTGACCGTGTGACAGCTTAGGGCAGAGTATGACCATTCAATCACAGTGACCTGTCGTGCCTCCGTCATTCATAAATGTGTATATGGGCGGAGCATTGGCCCGTAATTGTGATAAGAACGCCAACTTCAAACAGATCTGACATGGCGCTGGTGGTCCAGTCCTGCAGCGGCTGTCTAGTCAGTCTCTTCTCTTTATTTCTCTTTTATTGATCTTGATTCCTGTCTTCTCTGACTCTTTGTTATCTAGCTCCGGTGTCTTCACCCCACCCCACCCCGCCTCCCCGCCCCGCCCCACATTTCTGATTTATCGTTCTCTATCTCATCCCTCTTTTGCCGTTCTCCCGCCTTTCTTATTTTTCTCACTCTTCACACACTTGTGTATTTTCTCACCCACCTTCCTTCTCTTTGCAGTCTGTATTCATCTTCGCCTATTGGCTCGACGGTATACGATTTTGTCGCCGGTAGGGGCATTATTTGGGTCTTTCTGCCTTATTTGATCCCATCGACACTGCAAGAGTCCTTTTCAGGGCTCCTGATGACGTGCAGTGTTGAGCCATTTTAAATGGCGCACATATCCTAGTCACAATTATAACCTAAAGCTCGCCTTTATGAATGCTAGTTAAACATGACAATCCCCCCCCCCTTTTCCCAGCAAAGCACATACCTACAGTCTGTATTTGTTCTGTTCATCAGCCCGTCTCCCTTTCTCCACTTCTTTTTATATCTTTCTTCTCCAACCTGATCCTCCTCCTGCTTCTCTGGCTCTTCCTCACTTCGCCCCCCCCCCCCCCCCCACTTTTTCTTTCTTCTATTGTATTTAGGGAAAACCTGAGACATAGAACAGGCCGAGGTACCCGGGATGTGAAGGTAAATATTTGCCAGTCTGCTGGCTTTGGGTTGGATCAAAAATTGGGAGGGAACCACTTGAATGGCAGCTTAATTACCTGCCTTGTTTTCTGAATATGGCCAGGCCCTGACCTCATTAGGCTTTGTTTGGGTTAAGTTGTGTAAACTGTGAGTCAGCCGCTCTTTGAACAACCCACTTCACCCCCCCCCCCCCCCCATCCCCACCGATCCTCAGGTATTTGGGGCAAATAACGCATGCAGTAAACAGACTTCAGTAAATAATAAATCAGGTCAGTGGCATCGTTTTGATGATTACACAACGGAGTAAATAACATGTTAGGTAAATAGACGTAGTGCAGATAGCCAATTAGATTTATTAAAGAAGGGATGTGGTAAATAATATATATCGCTATTAGTGTCAGATGAATGAAATTTACACTCAGTTACCTCATGTACATAGTTGTTTTCTTAATGATATATGATCATAGCTAGCTATGCATCTTTCCAGAATAGGTCACAAACGGCGTGCTTGAAGTCTCCACCGCTGCGTCATAGTTTTTCTGGAAAAGTCGCTCCTTTGAGCCAGTCTACCCTCCCCTACCCCGCATCGCTTCCTTCTTTCCCGGGGGTCGGTGACTGAAATTCCTCTAGCCCCCCCCCCCCCCCACACACACAACCACGCACACACACACACACACGCACGCACGCCGGGATCTCTGAAGTGATGCTTGCCATTCTGCACGGAGCATGCCGGCCTCCAGCTTTCTCAACACCGTGTCGTACACAGAAATAGCAACTGCTTCTCTTGCATTTCAGACCAGTCGATGCACTTTAATAACTTTGTTTCTACTTCTGAGTGGCTAGTTGTAGGTTTTGGGTGAAAAGCTGACCCTTCATTATTATTACCTTTTTTTTTAATGATGCTCACGCTAGAAACAATTTCATTATCGTTTTTAAAATGTCAAAGCCTCCATCCGTTTTGTTACATTCCAACCATTCTATTTCTTTTTCTGACTTAATGTTTTCACTGTGTCGCCCAACAATGAGACCATTATGTTACAACAACGACTGCTCCGTCACCGACAATTAGTCACTTCCGCCATCATACAGTACAGTCACTTCCGCAATCATACAGTACAGTCACTTCGGCCATCATACAGTACTGTCACTTTCGCCAACATACAGTACAGTCATTTCCGCCGTCATACATTACAGTACAGTCAGTTTCGCCATCATACATTACAGTCACTTCCACCGTCACACACTACAGTCACTTTCGCCATCATACAACATTCACTTCCGCCATTATACAGTACAGTCACTTTCGCCAATATACAGTACTGTCACTTCAGCCATCATACAGTACAGTCACTTCCGCCGTCATAGAGCACAGTCACTTCCGCCGTCATACAGTATTGTCACTTCCGCCATCATACAGTACAGTCACTTTCGCCAATATACAGTACTGTCACTTCCGCCGTCATACAGTACATTCACTGTCGCCATCATACAGTACAGTCAATTTCGCCATGATACAGTACAATTACTGTCGCCGTCATACAGTACAATCACTTCCAGCTCTATTATGTAGCATGCATGAGTAATCCCTGGACAGTTTTAAAGATGTCTGTTTGTTTGTTGATACTCGCACATTTTGAGACGTTGGTGGATTACATAAACTGACGGTTAATGGACATTTTACTACACATGAATGTATTAGCCTGATTGAGCATTTTTCATTCTGTTGCAATATAAACAAGCGCATACACGCACCGACCTCTAAAATATATATATATGATTATATATATATATAACGGCTATACGTTATATTATAAACTATATATATATATATAAGTATATATATATATTATATATAATCCTCTATCGTGTGGGTTCGCATTCCGCTAAAGTCACGCCATGATTGTCTGTACTTGAATTATTCCGGTAGTTCATAACCACCTAAAACTCATTATTAAAAATCATGGCAACATCCAACAATACTCTTATATCCTGCATTTTTCCTTGCTTTCCTCTCCAACTCCGTTGATTCTTTTTCTTCTCCTTCGCGTTCTCTTGCTGTAAATTCCTGTGATTCTATCGATTTACTGCTGTTTCTCATGCAGTGTCTGTGTCCCTTTGCGCACTCACTGTGTTTTGCAAGTTTTGTTTTTATTCCCGCATGAGCTGGCGCAGCAGTTTTGCTGTTTCAGTTTTTCTTTCTGTTCTTGATCCCCCAAGACCCAGCCCGGGTCACGCCTTTTGGGCCAACCCCTCCCCCCCCCTCTTTAGACACTCAGTGTACTCTGTTCGTGGGCGTCTACTCCGTGCATTTCCTAGTTATAGTGTACCAGTTCTTTGCCCCCCGTCCGTGCGTTGGTGATAAATACGCCAGTACCTGTCCATGACATCCTTTTGAAGGAAGTTTTTCGCCAGGGACACAGATGAGTATCATTTATTTTGTACATTAGTCCCATGTAGTCACTTCATAGTTAGAGCATATTTGTGTATGTGTACTGTATTGTTCTTTCTGTGCTGATGAAGGCTGATCGCCGCAACGTCATTTGTTTATTTATTGTGATCGATTTTGTAAAGCTTACATAAACTGTTTGTTTTTTCTATCAACTTTTTCTCTTCCCTATAATTTCCTTACCCTTTAAAAACATGACAAGGTTGCAGACAGGGTCAAGGGGCACCGAGGAACGATCATTGTGGGAGGGTTGTGGCAGGTCTGCCGCTCACCTTCTCCACCCAGTTGTGCTTTACAGTATTTCTGTGTAGATCAGGGGCAGTGTTCACGGAACTAATACTGGGTTAAGATGATGGTGGTGATGACGACGACGACGATGACAACAACAACAACAACAAAAACAATAGTACTGTTCTGAATGTTAAATAGATATAATGTATTTGAAATAATATGAATGAAAGAAAGAGTCACTGCGTTCCGGCCATTCCCATATGTGCTCCATTCCTATGTGTGGTTCATTTCCATAGGGCTCCATTACCATATATACCTCATTCCCACATGTGATCCATTGCTTTGTGTGCTCCATTCCCATATGTTAATTCCCATATATGCTCCATTCCCATATTTGCTCCATTCCTATCCCCGGTAGCCAACAAAGATGGTACTGATGGTGAGAGACTTCTTTTTCTTCTGTTCTCCTCCTGCTTATACCGCAAAGAGTCGCAGACAGGAATTAGATGTCAGTCCTGCGCGGTACCTATTCCTCCCACACAACCAAACCAGCTCCAGATAAGGCCAATATTTCAGCTTTGTTTAATTGTCCTTTTCACCCGGCACTTGTGTCCGGGTGTGTACTGCACCAAGATACGCATTTTCTGTTACTAGCTGGATGTCAACACACCGTTCTTATGTCAGAGTTCGCCAGTTTGGATCTTTTTCAGCATGCTCACTGTCAATGCGGGTTGTTTCTGTTTGGCCAGCCATGCAAGTGCCACTGTGACAGCTGCTACCTCCATCATCATGCTAGAAGTAGCCGAGCTGAAAGCCCAAGTTTCCTCTTTCATCGTCTTCCCATTCATGCATTGTGTTTGTGCCCAACCGGACCACATCCCATGAAACACTGAACCATCTGTATAGATGATAACGTCATCGGTCAAGTGTGCTTGTGGATGAGGACCGGTATTTCAGTATGAACGTCTGTTTAGCTCCATTCTCTGCAATACCTGCCCAGTGTGATTATTACTGCAGTGTGTCACTGTATTTGTTCTTGTGTTTTTATCCGTTCAGGGCGCAGTCCTAGCTGTTACTTGAGATGTGTCAAGACATTTGTAGAGGTATTTGCGGGTGGGCGATGGGGAAGGGGTCAGCAGCCCCTTGAAGATATTTCCCCCAGAATCTCTGCCTATGCCAGTGGATGGACATTAACCGGCCCAAGATGAGGCACGCACAGATACATCCCTAGGGCAATTTGTGTGAACCGGGAAGTAGACAAAAAATGGCATACACCAGTGGTTATTGATCGCAAGCAAGACGGGCCTGACAAATGTTTCAAGTCCGTCTGTAGACGCGTTAGCACTGATATACAGTCTAACGTTTGCGGGAGAATGGGCTTTGCTGATGTCATAACTGAGCCAGTGTGTTTTGTCGTGCGATCGTTTACTAGTAAGCGCTTCTGGGCGTCCTCATACTTGGTGCAAAATGTTGCTCGCTCTGCAATTCTTTGTCACAGAAAGTTTTCTTACCAAGTCTGGAAGTTCCTGCTGCTGATGATGAGTT
>CAJHNH020008461.1:282500-319443 GCA_905116865.2 Candidula unifasciata | reverse complement strand
CAGCAACTGTATCGTTATCTAGCAAGTCTCTATTACCAGTAAGGACACACAATGTCTTTGAGCCACATTAAGCTCTGGCACTGGTAGCTGTTTGAGGCACAATCTCCCCCATTTTTGGAGATGTCAGGAACCTTCACAGGTGTTAGCTGGTGGGTAACAAGTTGGTTCTGGTGGTTGGATTGGTGGGTGGATTTGTTGAGACTGTGAATCTTCTGCCAGCTCTTCAGAAAATATACATCCTGTCAAGAAAATAACTCAACATTAGTCATCATCAAGAGGGTAACATCTTGACAGGAAAGACAGAGCAAGCATAGTCATCAACTCCCATCTGCTGACTCCTCCCTGCTCTTCTGTTTCATTCCTCAGATTGTCTCTCCAGACCAAAAGACATAAGTCTCCTATATTTATCTGTCTGTTTAGTGCAAGAGAAGGCAAGTCAGATATGCAGTGGAGATAGATAAAGTGGTCTAACACATATATCATCTCCCCCTATCCCCCTCACTCTGCACACAAACACCAATATTTACTGTCAGTACCTGCATTCACTAGTTTTCCCAACCGCCCCAGCACTCATTGATCTGGGTCAAGCACACACATACTTTGATTAACACAGCCCTGACCCAATTCTGTCCCATCTCGTATGTACAGATTCTGTAAGTAGTTTAAAACGTACACAATAGTAAGGGCATTAAATGTTTATCAGTATGGGTGGTTATTGAGTGCATAAGCTATTTAGTCTGTACAGTGGAAGATCTACGTTCGAATCCGCTACTCTAGCGATCAAGAATGGTAGAACTAAGTGAGATCACACAGCCGATATGGATTTCTCTACAGCAGTGACTACTTTACAGACAACATTCTAGGTACTCGTAAACTATAATTAACTTACCCAAGCATATGTAAAACTGAGATCTTTCCAGATTGCCTTGAAAATTTAAAATATACAGGCATAGATTAACACATCTGGAGGCTTGAGAAGCTGGCAAGGAGAATGGCGTCAGTTAGACATTTCAGGCGTTGGTACAAAAGAAGTTCCTTGTATACTGGGGCAAGGAGTAAATCGGTTTCCAAGAAACCTCAATTAACTCCCTAAATATATCCCCAAAAGAAATACATTTAAAAGTGGAGTTTAGTTAAAGTAACCAGAAAAGGCAGACATAATAATGTTGTCCAATACAGGCCTATATATATAGATATAAGGGACTATATATTTCTGGGCGAGTCCAAGTTTGAATTTTGTGCAGATTACAGGTAAGACAGGTTATCAGCCTTACAAACCGATGTGTAATGACTATCATTTCACGACAGTCATTCCCATGCATTCTCCGTCCTCATCTTCAGCAGCCAGCGCATATTCCATGCAGGAAACACGCTTGTACTTTAGGGGCGGGAGCCACATCTTTAGTGATGGGAGACACATATTCCATGCAGGAAAAACGCCTGTACTTTAGGGACAGGAGCCACATATTCCATGCAGGAAACACGTCTGTACATGAGGGGCGGTAGCCACATATTCCATGCAGGAAACACGCATGTACTTCAGGGGCGGGAGCCACATATTCCATGCAGGACGGGATTTGCTGTCAGAAGACGCCAGATGTCTCTTTCTATGGCAAGCAACTTATCATATGTTAGCTAGCCTGAGAAGGAAATCCCCCCCCCCCCACCCACCCCCTTTCTTTTTTTTTTGGGTTTTAGTTTTACTGTCTAAGTTATTTGTTACAGAAACTTAACATTCTGTAACGTACAGCTTTACTTCATTTAGTATACTCTCCTTCCGTTTCTGCATTACACTGGCTTATTCCAGATGTTTCTGATGCCCAAAATAACAAGAAACTATACATCCAAATCTCAAAGAAAAAAAAAGTTGAACGGGGTATTATCTTTTTATTGCAAAATCTATCAGAGTACACATTACATAACAGGTGGGTCGTTGATCTGCTTTGTAATTGGTCTGCTGTATCGCCACCCAGGACGTTCTTCGGGTCATTACAAACGGCCTTCAACCGGAGTCAGGTTCATATTAGTTCTTTCCTGACGACCTTCTACAGAAGTACCATTACCAGTGGACAAGCTACAGTGCGGTCCGTCCCCTATCACGTGCAGAAAGCATGATCCTTTCAAAATCGGAGTGCATCTGCCTGCTATGCGAGTAACCAACAGTCGGCACACAGCTAAGTCAGATCAGTAAATCGGATGTGCACTCAAAAACTCATTTCCTGGAGCAGGACCACAGTCCAGAAGTTAGCGAATAACCAAACTTTGTGTCGGCATTTACAGCTGATGTGTGCGAAGAAGAAGTTGTTGTTGTTGTTGATCCAGCGGCGCATGAGCTTTCGTCCTTTTGCCCAATGCCATGTAGTGGAATTCACATGTTTTCACAAGCTGTTCTTTTCCTCCGTACAAGGTGTTCCACTTGTCTGGTCTCGGAGGGAGTAGCATTCTTCTAGTCTAGTTGAGTTTTGGGCACTCAAAGAGATGACGTTGAACAGTTTCGTAGGGGTAGTTACATAGCTGGCACTCTGGGGAGTGTTGTGCTGTATTCTGTTTAGGTGTCCATTGAGTGGAGTATGCTGTGTTCTAAGTCTGAAGATGGTGGCCTTGTTAGATGGTTAATGCTGTCATTAGGATCAGGGCCAGCCATATGTCTATAAACCTCTTTTCCAGTGTCTCCCATGGCCCATCTGTTCAACCGAGTCTCTTTGTTAATAGCTCTTATCAGTGTTTTTGCTGTCTGTAGGGTAGTCGCTGTAGGTGGTTGTTCTTGTGTTGCTCCTTTCTTTGCCAATCTCTCAGCTCTGTCATTACCCGGTGTGCCGCAGTGGCCTGGAATCCACTGCATCACTATTCTGATGTTGTATGAGGTTATGAGCTGGTCAGCATCCAGGATTATCTTATCTGTGTCAGTTCTGCAGCGTCCACTGCCCTCCAGAGCTTGAATGGCAGACATTGAATCTGCGAAGATGACAATATTTTGGGCCTTTGAAGGTTAAACATCCATTACAGTCTTTAGGCGGTATACTGCTGTTTCCTGGAGCAAGACCAACGTCAAGAAGTTAGCGAAAAACCAAACTTTTCGTCGGCATTTACAGCTGATGTGTGCGAACAAGAAGAAGAAACAGAGTGGGGAGTGGGGTGGGAATAGAAGGGTAGAGATAATTATTATAAAGCAGATTTCAATGTTTAACCACCATAAACCACAGAATTTGCTGAGAGAAGCTGCAGTGACACCACGCTTGATCACCTATATACTGCTTATGGTGTGGCGAGTTCAATAAAGCCGTTTGGTACAAACAGAGCAAACGAAGCGCCTTCTGGCAACACCCGTATCACAAGCCTGTTGCACAAACACGGTACGCCTCATGGCAATTGATCCTACAGACCAGACCAGTGAGGCAAGGCTTTCACGCCACACGTGCGGAAAGCTCCGTCTGGCAGCTTTTACATACCCACCTTACTTGTGGAGTTTATGTATAGACCAGTGGTTCTCAACCTTGAACTCGTGGACTCCCTGTGTTTGTTCCGGGGCTCCATTGTGGAGAAAACAAGAATAGACCCACTGCCTCCCAACAAGCATGTTGTAAGAGTCGACTCGACTAATTAATGTCGGAGAGGTAAGAAACCAACAGTCAGCATTCAAAAAAGTCAGATCTGTAAAAAGGATGTGCACGCAACACTCAGGTTCTAGAACCAGTCTAAAGTCCAGATGTAGATAAATAGATAAACAACCAGAACTTTCCGCCGGAATTTACAGCCAAAGAAGAAGAAGAAGAAGAAGAAGAAGAAGAAGAAGAAGAAGAAGAAGAAGAAGAAGAAGAAAAGAAAAATACATGGACCCAGACTGGAATAGCCAAAAATGTTCACGCCGTTTGTTTCGCGCTCTGAAGGTCAGGAATTCGTTTCATGGCTGCATCCTTCGGTGCACAAGTGCAGTTTTACGGATATCCCCGTGGATCATCAGTGAAGCTGCAAGTTCTGTGGACTGAGACAAGCTATATGTGATACAACCAAGTGAAGGAGGTCGAGAATAACGACTTTAACTTATATCAACTAACTGTTTTTTTAATGGCCGCCTATATTTTCATTGCTCGCTGTGGTGTAAACGCTCCCTGCAGATAAGAAGGTCGTGGGTTCGGGTCCCCGGTTGCAACTGGGCTTACTTCAAAAATGGGTTTGGATCCCAGGTCGACCCAGCCTCAAGTAAGTACCAGGTACAGTCATGAGATGTAAAGGCGGCCTGCGTGATGTTGACCGCATCACTCACAAAATGCCGATTGGTCTATATAGTATAGGTCTAGCCCTATGTGCCCAATACGCCAGAAAGCGTGGAAAAGGGTCTTTTTTTAATCTTTTATATTTTCATAGCGCATTCTGTCTCTACATTCAGTGCAAATGAATGTCTGTATTTTCATAGCGCATTCTATCTCTACTTTCAGTGCAAATGAATGTCTGTATTTTCATAGCGCATTGTATCTCTACTTTCAGTGCAAATGAATGTCTGTATTTTCATAGTGCATTGTATCTCTACTTTCAGTGCAAATGAATGCCTGTATTTTAATTGAAATTAAATTCAGTGTTTCACATGCTTGCTCCAATTGCCAGAATATTTATTAAGGTTTCCCAGGGCACCAACAACTGTCAGATCGTTCTTGAAACACGGTTACACTTGATGATGCGCCCAAAGAAGTACAGTATCCTTTCTCAGCTGCCATAAGACCAGAAAAGTTAAGGTGATGACTTCATTGCAGCGGATTTTTATTCCATACTAGCTATACCTTGCGCGCGTTGCTACGCCTCCAACGGAAATTGAATTGTTCGTCTGGATAGAGTATTGCATCCCGACATCAAAACAAACATATCTTGTAAATTTCAGCGAAATCGCTTCAATACTTTTGGAGTCTGTACGACTTAAACAGACAAACAAACACACACACACACACACACAGATATATATATATATATATATATATATATATATATATATATATATATATATATATATATATATATATATATATATATATATATATATATTTTTGACTTGCCCTTTGTCCGCACAGCAGCTGTGGCTCCAGTGACAGTCCCACATGGATCCATGTAAAAGTGCACTAGTGAACAGAATGTCGCAGTCTGAAACGAACCAGCGACCTACAGAGCAGGAGGGAAACGGCTTGGCCACTCCACCGCTGAGATTCCATAGGAACCAGAAGCACGACAGAGGTTGAGAGGCCTTGTTGTAGCAGAGGGTGTAATCACAGTGTTTCCTTGCAGCCTAAAGCCAGATGCTGGGGTTTTTATTACGCGTTAAAGATGTTTCCTCCCGACAGATGTGGTTTTTTGAGCAGCAAGTCGTGTATTTGTGGGCGGTTTGACAAGGCGGCAAGCATCACTTCAGAGGTCACGAGTAGTTAGCGTGTTTCGATATATTCTCTGGGGTTTGCCAGCGTGTTCGGAACAAGCAGGCAGATAGACTGACCGGTTCTGCACAACTTCGTAGTCAATTTATGTATGACTAGCTTGATTTTATAAGGGCCCTTTGGGAGCGAGTAAACAGTGCAGAGGCAAAAGGCACGTTCTGGGTTGAATGGCGCTACGGGGAGTTACCAGGGAATCTGGCAGACGATCAACACCAAAGGGAGCAGCAAGACGGATATACTGTCTGACAGTTGCTAGTGCCATCGGTGACGGAGTGCTTATGGGAGTGTCCTGAGTGGTTTGATGTCGATTCCAAATTCAACATTCTGACACACATATGTGCAAAGAGCCTTTACAAAATTATGAAAGCGCACATCTGTCTGTCTTTCTGTCTCTTTTTTTGGTCTCTCTTTCTTACCTTAAAAGCTGTATGCATGAAAAGATGCATGAAAGGAATGATGCCATAAGCACAGAATGTTAGATGGGCTTACGTATTCAAGTCTTGAACTGTTCAGTTGCATTTTCCACACTATAGGGGAAGTCATATTTTTAAAACGCAGTCTTAGTAACAACCACGGCCAACTATAGATTTTTATAAGGACATCCAGGTCAATGGAAATTCCCGTTTTTGTGCAACTCCGAGGAGCCGGTGTGTGTTTCTCCTTTTATCGAGTAGATTTATACATAAATTAAACTACATTTTAATTAATTTGCAACACGTTTTTTAGTTAATAATCTTTTTAAAGATAAATTATGTGCTATTAGAAAATTTAATAGTAATGAAAATAATAATATAAAGCAAACTATCTTGTCTGATATGCTTATTACTGAAGTAGTTAAAGTCATTAGGCCGTCACCCAAATATACAGCACCAAGTGCTGATAGATTACCAACTGAAATAGTCCAAACAGCAGGTGAAAGCAGCATTAGATGGCTCCATAGAATATTCAGTGCGTCATGGATAACAACAAACTGCTCCTATTGACTGTAACATGCAATAGTTGTACCATTGTGGAAGAACAAGGGAAGCAAGCGAGAATGCAATCAATATCAAGGCATCTCTCTTCTAAGTGATGTTGGGAAAATGTATGTTAAGATAATAGAAACGAAGCTGCGACCAGCGAAAGAACCACAGTTGACAGGAGAACAGAAGAAAGCTTTTGACAGGGTGGACAAAAATTAAAGAAAGTAATGGCTCAAAATGGAGTAAGTGAACACCTCATTGAAGGTTGCAAAAGCTTAAATAGCGATTGTAGAAGCGTAGTTAGAATAAACCAGGGAGCATCTAAACCATTCAGAGTAACATCTGGAGTAAGACAGGGACGTGTCTCATCACCACTTCTGTTTCTCACTTACATTGACAGTATAAGCAAGAATACCAGGCGCAGGAACGAAAATAATAGTAACATTAACGAATAACTCTTTGCTAATGACCATGCCTTGATTGCAGATCCAGCCATGAATTTGCAACAGCATCTCACATCCATGAATGAAGAATGCGAATAAAATAATATGAGAATCTACATCGAAACGACAGAAGTCATGTCAGTAGGAAGAAAGAAGCAGGATTTAAACAAAGCATAAGGCCATACATATATTAAACAGGCATCTGAGTTTAAATAATTTGGAATAACATCAACTAAAGATGGTAAATTGGACAAAGAAATTGACACCCGATGCAGTACAGCAGGCCAAGTATTGGGAGAGTTACCCCCCCCCCCACCCCACCCCCTCCATTTCCTCCCCTTTTCCTTACAACATAAAGCGATCAAAATCAGCACAAAAAGACATACAAAGCATATTCATTCCCATCTTATGCTACCAGTGCCAGACGTGGTCACTCACAACAAAACATAAGAGAAAATTAGAAACCATTAAAATGAGGTGTCTGAGAAAGACTGTAGGAGTGACCAGAAGAGATAAAATCAGGAATGATGTCATACGAGATAAGCCAATTCTAAATTACATACGAAAACAGCAAATCAAAATGTTTGTCCACTTAGAGAGAAGGCCTTGTGATGCTATAACATACAATACATGTACCAAAAGAGGATAGGGACGTAGAGCAAGAGGTAGACCAACAACAACATGGAAAGAAAACATCAGAGAAACTCTACAGCACCACGATGTGTCTATGGTCGAAGCAGTCAGAAGAGCACGAAGCAGGAACTTATATCCCCCTCGACACTCGAAGCAGAAAAAGAGGACGTAAAGAAGAAAATGAACCACTTTCGAAAGCTTCGAATTCCTGAGCTAAATAAAAACATGAGGCGAATCTAACAATCAATCTTTATTTTAATTCCTAGCTAAGCTGCTTAGATGTGAGCAGCTGTTTCGTGCTGTTGTTGCTGAGTGCTGCTATGGACATCCCATTCCCCAGCTTATCTCTGCGACACACCTGCCACCGTCTGTTATTGTTGCGTGTTCGAGGAATGGAAAACTGTTGACTTGTTTACGTGCCTGTGAACTTGTTCACTTGTCTACCAACCCCTCGTGATATTCATAATTCATTGGATATTATCTTTGATTACAATTCACACACACACACACACACACACACACACACACACACACACACACACACACACACACATATATATAAGTGTGTGTATGTCTATATACAAGTGTACATAAGCCATCGGTACGTATCACGAGAATCACCTCATCTTCCTCGCGCGCGAGATTCCGTGCCGGGTCCCATTCATGTCGTCTCAGTTCGCACAAGCTGTCCTACGTTCTAGGGATGTTATGAGATTTCTTTCCTTATTGTCTATACACAGCGCCGAAAATTGACTGGCGTTTGTTCGACACACTGTCTTCCAGACGGAACTGCGCAGCTTTCTTTCCGCTACTGTGTGAAGAGTATTGTTTCTGGAATGTGTTGTTGCCGTGAGAAGGTCAGGTGCCACAGGCGCCTGTGTACAAGGAAAAAGTACTGTAGGGAGAAGCGCCGAAGGCGTCACGGTTCCTGAGTATCGAATCATTGATGTTTTTGTATTTTTACGCTCTTTGGCGGTGGCTGTCGTGGCTGGAGGTTGTGCTTAAAACCTTCAAAACAAGCAAAACCCGACACCCCTAGAACATAGGACAGCTCGTGGGAACTGACAAGACATGAATTGGAGCCGGTACGAAATCTCGCGCGCGAGCGAGATAGGATGACTCTTGTGATAAGTATCAAGATTTTGTCATGACTTCGTTTTTGTACTTGATTTACAAATTTAGGGAGCACCTACTGTTTTGGACAAATTCAGTAGTCTTTCTTTCTTTCTTTCTTTCTTTCTTTCTTTCTTTCTTTCTTTCTTTCTTTCTTTCTTTCTTTCTTTCTTTCTTTCTTTCTTTCTTTCTTTCTTTCTTTCTTTCTTTCTTTCTTTCTTTCTTTCTTTCTTTCTTTCTTTCTTTCTTTCTTTCTTTCTTTCTTTCTTTCTTTCTTTCTTTTCTTTCTTTTTCTTTCTTTCTTTCTTTCTTTCTTTCTTTCTTTCTTTCTTTCTTTCTTTCTTTCTTTCTTTCTTTCTTTCTTTCTTTCTTTCTTTCTTTCTTTCTTTCTTTCTTTCTTTCTTTCTTTCTTTCTTTCTTTCTTTCTTTCTTTCTTTCTTTCTTTCTTTCTTTCTTTCTTTCTTTCTTTCTTTCTTTCTTTCTTTCTTTCTTTCTTTCTTTCTTTCTTTCTTTCTTTCTTTCTTTCTTTCTTTCTTTCTTCTTTCTTTCTTTCTTTCTTTCTTTCTTTCTTTCTTTCTTTCTTTCTTTCTTTCTTTCTTTCTTTCTTTCTTTCTTTCTTTCTTTCTTTCTTTCTTTCCTTTCTTTCTTTCTTTCTTTCTTTCTTTCTTTCTTTCTTTCTTTCTTTCTTTCTTTCTTCTGTCTGTCTGTCTGTCTGTCTGTCTGTCTGTCTGTCTGTCTGTCTGTCTGTCTGTCTGTCTGTCTGTCTGTCTGTCTGTCTGTCTGTCTGTCTGTCTGTCTGTCTGTCTGTCTGTCTTTCTTTCTTTCTTTTTGTGCGTACCTAAAGATGTTACTGACTATTCTCTTATTGTGTCTGTATATAGGTCCCATGGTGTATCGGTGACGATCATGCAGTATTACAGGGTAAACGGGGAATGACTGAAAGCTACCACTATACCACAGAGCACATAGAGGAAAAGTCAGTCAGACAGTCAGAGAGACAAGAGAGAGAGAGAGAGAGAGAGAGAGAGAGAGAGAGAGAGAGAGAGAGAGAGAGAGAGAGAGAGAGAGGTTGGACAATATTTTCTTTATGGCGGTGCGCCTAGCAAAATATCAAAATAGTATTGCAACATAAACAGCAGTTGAAATATGGTATAAACAGTGCAACACCGTTTTTGTAATCAGTGTTGATAAAAGAAGATAAATATTCATTACAAAAGATAAAGTAATCAAACATATAATCCTAAAGATTAGCCCACGCACCGTCAATGTAATGAGATCACATTGGCATCGAGAACCTGCTGATGAGGTCGGATGTTTCGCATTCTATCGGGGATGTAGCCAACTACAAGTTTGGGTAATGGAATGTTGTTTTAAGTAAGGTGTTTACGGGGAAGGATTGGATTGATTGCATATGGCTCTGTCTTTTCCTCTCTGTAGGGTCTCTACCAAAAACATTACACAGAGCACAAACTATGTAGCTACAGTGACACTTTCTAGAAAAAGCTGAATGCTGTCAAAGAAACAAAGATGCAAACAGTAGATAACAAAGGTGACTTCAGATCAGAATGACTGAGGTCGGGTGACTGCTCTGAAACGGAAATTGTTTCAAGCTAGGTTTTGCTGGTGCAAATTCTCCATTTCTAGACCAGGAGACCACAGGTTTTATTGCATAGTTGCTAAATTGAATGCTTGATGAGACACAGTGACCTGTGGATTTCATGAAAAACATTTTCATTTTGTCTGTGTGCCCGCGGCGTGTTGTTGGCTGTGTGAAATGGCGAGTTGCCGATCACATTCACAATTACTTGCACTTTTGCGGGTGCAGTTCCGGCTTTCATGATTGCCCGTTTTCACTAATATCAGCTACGATTCTGCGACGCCCGCAAATTGCGCATTTTTTAACAAAAAATTTGGCGATGTCTACAGCGTTTTGATTGCTGTCTTGTGTGTGTTGATGTTCATGCTGTATCAATGGCAGGTATAGGGTAGCTATGCGGTATCTGTGAACTGTGTCGGGTAGCCGTGTTGTATCTCAGCACGATCGCTGGCTCTCCCACTTGTATTTTCTTATATACCACCCATACGGATCATCTTGTAGGCATCTTCTTGGTCAGCGTCTCCAGTCTGCCATCGGTGATCTACACTGCTATTGGTGATTCAGCGAACGTTCTCTGTCTGTCTGTCTGTCTGTCTGTCTGTCTGTCTGTCTGTCTGTCTGTCTGTCTGTCTGTCTGTCTGTCTGTCTGTCTGTCTGTCTGTCTGTCTGCCTGCCTGCCTGCCTGCCTGTCTGTCTGTCTGTCTGTCTGTCTGTCTCTCTCAGGAAAAAAAAAGGGGGGGGGGGGTAGGGCACTACAAGAGAGCGACACAGTTTATATAGAAAAGGTATTAAAAACGACAGAAAAAAATGAGCAAGAGAGAGAGAGAGAGAGAGAGAGAGAGAGAGAGAGAGAGAGAGAGAGAGAGAGAGAGAGAGAGAGAGAGAGAGAGCTGCTGGGAGGAGGGGGTGGTGTGTAAGGTTTATGTAGGGTTTGCAACTAATTTCCTCCAGCATCCATGAGATGAGGTGCCACTAATAGACTGAAGCTGACTCCGCAGCTTAATACGTAACAATCACTGAAGTTTCGTCTTTATTTAGTTATATTTATCGCCTTCCTTCTGTTAATTTGTTTCCCATTTCCTTTTCTTGTTTTTATGTCTACTTGCTGGCCAGTTTAGATTCATCGCCAGTTTAGATACATCGCCAGTTTAGATACATCGCCAGTTTAGATACATCGCCAGTTTAGATTCATCGCCAGTTTAGATACATCGCCAGTTTAGATACATCGCCAGTTTAGATTCATCGCCACCAAGTGCCTTGCATGTAAGCATGGTCAGTTATTTCTTACACATGAGGATCTCAGCTCGTGGCTCCGTAGCATCGGCGACGATCCTGCAGAAGCAAAACCACATAAAATCACTTAATGTTAGAAAGAAAAAAAAAACTGAATCCATTTGTTGTGGTAAACGACATTGCCACGACGCCATCTTGCATGACGTCCTCTTTGTTCTAACTGGGAATTCTATCTTAGGAGGAGAGACCAGAGCACCTATAGCTATGACCTTTCTGTGTGATGACGATGATCTTTATAATGAACAGTTATTTATCTCCAGTGATACAGTGTCCCACAGAATGTATCGGCTTGTAAGTTGACCGATCTCCTTGTCACGATTAAGGGTTGTGAAGGACTATCTCGGGGGTTGTGAGGGACTATCTCTAACCCTCTTTCTCTGTCTTAGATATCGGAAAGGAGCTCTTAGCTACCACCAAGTGAAGCCATTTTTCTCGCGCTCGGAATGTCCTTTATAAGGTTTCTGGCTGCTTCCTTCAGTTCACCAGTGCAGGAGTTTTGCAGATCCCTGTGTGTCGTCACTGGAGCTTCAGAGTTTCGTGCATTGTTCTACGACCTCCATGGGTGGAGAGCCCCTGTGTGGACAGAGACCCAGCTGCAAGGGATAA
The DNA here is from genome assembly GCA_905116865.2 of Candidula unifasciata. NCBI lineage: Eukaryota > Metazoa > Mollusca > Gastropoda > Stylommatophora > Geomitridae > Candidula > Candidula unifasciata. The sequence goes on along the minus strand of CAJHNH020008461.1, from coordinate 307,379 downwards.
CATATGTTGCATGGAAGGTTATTCTCTCTCTGTTAAATACAACCTATATTTCCATCAGTTTCGTTTCCGAAATCTCTTTCAATCTTTTATCTTTTTAAACATATCACAAAGACGATTGCTGCAACGAACACTACCCCATAATATTGTCAAGGTTGGGTAATACTAGACTTCAACCTGGAACTACCAGGCACAATTGTTTCATTAGAGGCAGAAGATGCTTTGATTAATCATAGTTTTTTTTTAAATATTTCCAGAAACCATGAGTTGTTAACCATTTGGCCCGGTACTATGGATATCGCAACCCTTCGGCCTTGATTGCATTGTAAATACCGCAAATCTGGGAGAAATGTGGCTTTTCTGCCTACCTCCGGGAGTGAACCCGGACCACAAGGAGTACGTCACCCGGTCACCGCGATGTCAGGTTTAACCAACAACGCTAGAGAGCTGGGCGATTAATCATAGTCGATGTGATCCGTCGCTGCCACTTCTGACGTTGTTGAGAATGAGTTCAGAGTACTGTATCCCGAATGCTGTGACGATTGCAATCACTAATCACCAGTCACATTGAGTGGCCAACATTTGACGTCTGCACTTTTCTGGTGTTTATAAGTTGTTTTTATTCTTTTTTGTATCGTTCAGTATATTTAGATTTGCGATTTTCTTTCGTAGACCCATACAACTGGCAACCCTCTGCATTACTTTCTGTAGTTAGACTCGTGGCTCTCAACCTTCATAATGCCGCGACCCTTTAATACAGTTCTTATGTTGTGGTGACCCTTTAATACAGTTCCCTCATGTTGTGGTGACCCTTTAATACAGTTCCCTTATGTTGTGGTGACCCTTTAATACAGTTCTCTCATGTTGTGGTGACCATTAAATGCAGTTCCCTCATGTTGTGGTGACCCTTTAATACAGTTCCCTCATGTTGTGGTGACCCTTTAATGCAGTTCCCTCATGTTGTGGTGACCCTTTAATACAGTTCCCTAATGTTGTGGTGACCCTTTAATACAGTTCCCTCATGTTGTGGTGACCCTTTAATACAGTTCCCTCATGTTGTGGTGACCCTTTAATGCAGTTCCCTCATGTTGTGGTGACCCTTTAATACAGTTCCCTCGTGTTGTGGTGACCCTTTAATACAGTTCCCTCATGTTGTGGTGACCCTTTAATACAGTTCCCTCCATGTTGTGGTGACCCTTTAATACCGTTCCTCATATTGTGGTGACCCTTATTACAGTTCCCTCATGTTGTGGTGACCCTTTAATACACAGTTCCCTCATGTTGTGGTGACCCTTTAATACAGTTCCCTCATGTTGTGGTGACCCTTTAATACAGTTCCCTCATGTTGTGGTGACCCTTTAATACAGTTCCCTCATGCTGTGGTGACCCTTTAATACAGTTCCCTCGTGTTGTGGTGACCCTTTAATACAGTTCCCTCATGTTGTGGTGACCCTTTAATACAATTTCCTCGTGTTGTGGTGACCCTTTAATACAGTTCCCTCATGTTGTGGTGACCCTTTAATACAGTTCCCTCATGTTGTGGTGACCCTTTAATACAGTTCCCTCATGTTGTGGTGACCCTTTAATGCAGTTCCCTCATGTTGTGGTGACCCTTTAATACAGTTCCCTCGTGTTGTGGTGACCCTTTAATACAGTTCCCTCATGTTGTGGTGACCCTTTAATACAATTCCCTCGTGTTGTGGTGACCCTTTAATACAATTCCCTCATGTTGTGGTGACCCTTTAATACAGTTCCCTCATGTTGTGGTGACCCTTTAATATAGTTCCCTCATGTTGTGGTGACCCTTTAATGCAGTTCGCTCATGTTGTGGTGACCCTTTAATACAGTTCCCTCATGTTGTGGTGACCCTTTAATACAGTTACCTCATGTTGTGGTGACCCTTTAATACAGTTCCCTCATGTTGTGGTGACCCTTTAATACAGTTCCCTCATGTTGTGGTGACCCTTTAATACAGTTCCCTCATGTTGTGGTGACCCTTTAATACAGTTCCCTCATGTTGTGGTGACCCTTTAATACAGTTCCCTCATGTTGTGGTGACCCTTTAATACAGTTCCCTCATGTTGTGGTGACCCTTTAATACAGTTCCCTCATGTTGTGGTGACCCTTTAATATAGTTCCCTTATGTTGTGGTGACCCTTTAATGCAGTTCCCTCATGTTGTGGTGACCCTTTAATACAGTTCCCTCGTGTTGTGGTGACCCTTTAATACAGTTACCTCATGTTGTGGTGACCCTTTAATACAATTCCCTCGTGTTGTAGTGACCCTTTAATACAATTCCCTCGTGTTGTGGTGACCCTTTAATACAGTTCCCTCATGTTGTGGTGACCCTTTAATATAGTTCTCTCATGTTGTGGTGACCCTTTAATACAGTTCCCTCATGTTGTGGTGACCCTTTAATACAGTTCCCTCATGTTGTGGTGACCCTTTAATACAGTTCCCTCATTTTGTGACTACCCTTTAATACAGTTCCCTCATGTTGTGGTGACCCTTTAATACAGTTCCCTCATGTTGTGTCGAACCTTTAATACAGTTCCCTATGTTGTGTCGACCATTTATTACAGTTCCCTCATATTGTGGCAATTCCCAGAAAATTAATTTTCTTCATAAATTCAATGAATCTGTGTTTGCCTATGGTCCCAGGCGACCCCCTGTGGAAGGATCGTTCGATCCTAAAAAAAAGGGCCGCGACCGGCAGGTTGAGAATCACTTACCTAGACAAGTTCAGAATTCACAGCCATAATTTAAAAATTAGATTTGTGCGTTTTATAAGTTTTATAAGTTTTATAAGTTATGATGACAATGATTTATAGCACAATGCGTTCTCCATTTGATAAAATGCAGTTGTTACTTATACTGATCAGTTCTCCATTAAAATGATATATCTATCTCTCCGCATTTCTCTACGTGATATATCTTTCAGTCTTCCATCCGCTCTTCACAATTTTTCTACGTTTCCTAGATTTGTGCCAGCGTCTTTAGTTGTACATTTGCTAACGATCCATTCATTTCAAATCGTTATTACTCCTTTTCTTTCACAGTGAAGACTCCTTTTTTTTCACTGTCTTCAACCAATGTGCCTACCATATGATGTAGTTCCTTCTGATTTGTTGATATCAGGAAGATTAGTTTGACCACTAAACGCGATCCCCTGGCACGTCTGGTATGGATCGCAAATGTTCTCAGTAAAAAGTTACACAAGTCCGAACACACCACACACCCTTATCGACCACCCGTCACCAGTGTTCCTAAATGTTAGTTGATTCAATAAGCTGCTATCTGCCGTCATCATGTATGTCTGTCTGTCTTTCTGTCTGTCTTTCTTTCTGTCTGTCTGTCTGTCTGTCTGTCTGTCTGCCTGTCACTATAGTACTCGCGCGCGTCTGTGTGCGCGCGTTTAATTCACAGATATGTGCAGTCTTCTTTCTTTTGATTATCTCTTTCTTTCTTCTGTTCTTTCTTCTTTCTTTATTCCGCTCTTTTCTTTGTCTGCTTTTGTCATAAAATATACTTAGCAATGTCCGGCTCTGGTTCCTTGGTAGACATCTTTGACCGCTTGTAATACACGCTGCAACAACTTCTAGACACAACGTGAGAACAGTCAACTTGACCCAGGCCAGCAAACTTCTCACACTCTCATGTGTGCCTACATGCGCCGACGTGTCTGATTCGGAACATGAGATGTTGGCTATCGTGGCTACGCTACCGCACTTTGGTCACCTTTCTTGAGTCCCATTTCTTCTGAACTCAAACCCCACCCCTCCCTTCTTTTCCCGGCCCAGACACAGGTTTCTGTTAACTCTTTCAGTCCCAAGGAACGCATAATACATTCATAGGTTCCTACCCAGAAGCCTAATGAACGCAAGATGCACCAATTTTACGTTTCTCTTTACTACCCCTTGGACCTCTGATGCTTAACCGCCTGGACTCAGAGTTAAGCAGCTTTCTACTCGATTTCTTGCGACTCCTACCTGTGCTGTCTATGACTATTCTCATCTTCTTCTTCTTCAGTTGACCGACTGTAAACTCCGGCGGAAATATCTGGTTGCTCGACTATTTCTCGACTCTGATCTTGTCCCAGAACTTAAGTGATGCATGCACATCCGTTTTACAGATATGGCTTATTTGTGTGCTCATTATAAATCCACTTTCACTTCTTCTTCTTCTTCTTCTTCTTCTTCTTCTTCTTCTTCTTCTTCTTCTTCTTCTTCTTCTTCTTCTTCTTCTTCTTCTTCTTCTTCTTCTTCTTCTTCTTCTTCTTCTTCTTCTTCTTCTTCTTCTTCTTCTTCTTCTTCTTCTTTTTCATAATCATCATCATCTTCTTCTGTTTCATCCTTCATCCTCTCTTTCATGTTCTTCTTCTTTTTTTTCTTTCTTCTTCTTCTTCTTCTTCTTCTTCTTCTTCTTCTTCTTCTTCTTCTTCTTCTTCTTCTTCTTCTTCTTCTTCTTCTTCCTTCTTCCTCCTCCCCTTCTTGTTCTTCTTGTTCTTCTCTTCCTCCCCGCTCACCTGCAGTTACTTCAGCCAAGTGTCGGGGGCGTAATACACAGAAATATTAATCGTCAGTGATCCCTTGAGAGCATCACACAAGCGCAAGAGGCAGGCCAGCCGGTCATGTACCGACAGTTTACCGACGCCTGCATGTAAGCATTCTTCTACAGCAGGCTTCCTCAAACTGTGTCAACAACCCGGTGAAAGCCATCAGATGTTGGAAACATCAGCGCCGAAAGTGACGTCAGACCAAATGACTTTACCACAGGAAGTTAGGCACATCAGGTGAGCAGCTGAGGCATCCGGCGTCAGAGCTCTAACTGGGTGCTGTTGTGAAACTTCATACACTATGTATGCTATTGGACCGTGTTACATCTAGTTAGATTTCGTAGGGAATTCCCAGGAAAGTCCAGTATTAGGGGCGGGGTAGGGTTAGTGTTTTTAGGTGTCTATTCACACCCCAGAATCCCTATACTAATGGACTTTTACTGGGAATTCCCTTACTTTTAAAAGAAAAAAAAAAAAAGGGGGGGGGGCGGGCGGAAAAAAGGGGGGTGGAGGTGTTGCAAAAGCAAGACTTCATTATGCGTGGGGTGGGCAACAGCAGTTTTGTGTGTAAACCTTCTCAGAATGCACCATGAAGGCACTAGACGCAGAGCAGGCAGTACTTGAACCCAGCCGTTATCCGTGGCGCTCAGATCTTCATTGGCGGAGCACTGTGTGTACATGGCGCGGTCAGAACTGGGGCACCGGATCAACGAAGACAAGCTAGTAAGGAGACACTGGACTGGACCCTCCCCCTCCCACAAACACACACACACTCTAACTAATCGACCATAGTCGTAAACTAAACTAAAGTGTCTGAACCCGAAATGGGAACTAGCAAGTGTCATGGGAAGTAAAGGCAGCTGGCGTGATATTCATCACCTCAGGTATGTGAAAAATGTCCTTTATTGGACTACTGAATGTCCTTTATTAGACTACTGAATTTCCTTTATTGGACTACTGAATTTCCTTTATTGGACTACTGAATGTCTTTTATTGGACGACTGAATGTCTTTTATTGTACATGAGGGGCGGGAGCCACATATTCCATGCAGGAAACGCGCCTGTACATGAGGGGCGGGAGCCACATATTCCATGCAGGAAACGCGCCTGTACATGAGGGGCGGGAGCCACATATTCCATGCAGGAAACGCGCCTGTACATGAGGGGCGGGAGCCACATATTCCATGCAGGAAACACGTCTGTACTTAAGGGGCGGGAGCCACATATTCCATGCAGGAAAGACGCATGTACTTTAGGGGCGGTAGCCACATATTCAATGCAGGAAACACGTCTGTACTTAAGGGGTGGGAGCCACATATTCCATGCAGGAAACACGTCTGGACTTAAGGGGCGGGAGCCACATATTCCATGCAGGAAACACGTCTGTACTTAAGGGACGGGAGCCACATATTCCATGCAGGAAAGACGTCTGTACTTGAGGGGCGGAGCCACATATTCCATGCAGGAAACACGCCTGTACTTTATGGGCGGGAGCCACATATTCAATGCAGGAAACACTCCTGTACTTTAGGGGCGGTAGCCACATATTCAATGCAGGAAACACGCCTATACTTTAGGGGCCGTAGCCATATATTCCTTTATTGGACTACTGAATGTCCTTTATTGACTGCTGAATGTCCTTTATTGACTGCTAAATGTCCTTTATTGACTGCTGAATGTCCTTTATTGACTGCTGAATGTCCTGTATTGGACTGCTGAATGTCCTTTATTGGACTACTGAATGTCTTGTATTGGACTACTGAATGTCCTTTATTGGACTACTGAATGTCCTGTATTGGACTACTGAATGTCTTGTATTGGACTACTGAATGTCTTTACTGAATGTCCTTTATTGGACTACTGAATGTCCTTTATTGGACTACTGAATGTCCTGTATTGGACTACTGATTGTCCTTTATTGGACTACTGAATGTCCTTTATTGGACTACTGAATGTCCTTTATTGGACTACTGAATGTCCTTTATTGGACTACTGAATGTCTTTTATTGGACTACTGAATGTCCTGTATTGGACTACTGATTGTCCTTTATTGGACTACTGAATGTCCTGTATTGGACTACTGAATGTCCTGTATTGGACTACTGAATGTCCTTTATTGGACTACTGAATGTCCTTTATTGGACTACTGATTGTCCTTTATTGGACTACTGAATGTCCTTTATTGGACTACTGAATGTCTTTTATTGGACTACTGAATGTCCTGTATTGGACTACTGAATGTCTTGTATTGTACCACTGTTGACACTGTCAAACTTTTAGACCAGGTTTGGAGGTCGCCAGCTAGAAACATAATAGGCAGATGTGGTTCCTTTCTTTTCTGTCACCCCATATCGTAGTAAATCCCGGGAAAGTCCACTATTACTGGGAGGGGGGGGGGGGTTAGTGTTAGTCTGTGTTCATTTCGCACCCTAACACCGCAAGATACTTTAACTTGAGACGACCCCCATCTCCCCGGCTTCAAGGAAGGTAGGCCAATCCCCAGAACGGGTTGTATGTGTGGTCGTGGGTGGGGTTAGAGTTAGTAGTAGTTGCTACTATTCATTCAACACTTGCTTAAATATTACCCCCCGCCCCCCCCCCCACCCCTTTTATATCCCTGTGAGTTGTCTACGAAGTGTTGGAGGCGACAAGATGCGGTCGTGTAAAATTAAAATACCTACCCTTATACTATTGGACTTTCCCGGGGATTGCCTACGAAATCGTGGAGAAAAGAACCACAGGTTTCGTCCTAAAACGATATCTGAATGAGATAACACACTCTTTTGATTGATGAAGCTGTTACTGTATAAAGATGTCGACCAAAGAAAAGAAGCCTTTACCTTTGTCAAAGTGCGCCGACAGATGTTGTCCTCAACGCGTGTTTCACTAACAACATCAAAGATTCGTCGACATCAGTTTCTGGTTACCACTGTCTAGGTTATTATTATTTTAGATATTGATATTTGCGGATTTGTCTCCATCTTTTTGCTTTCGGAAATATGTGTATGTGTGTGCTCAATGGGCAACATTTATAGTCATTTTTACCTGCGAGGGCAAGTAAAAATTGCTCTGCGGGCCAATTGAAGCCCGCGGACCATAGTTTGTACACCCCTGCATTAGACTTTCCATGAGAATCCTAGTGCTAATTGACACCAAAGTTTCAGTTGTCTTGATTTGTTAGATGACATAAGCACAGAAATCTGCCTCCACCAGTGTCCCCATTGTGGCTATCAGGATGCGAAGATTGACTTTGTCTCTCCGACATTCAGCATAGTTTATCTGTGAAAAGGTCGTTGATTTGTGGAGCGTGCTTTTGTAACTTTCGCTTGGGAGTGTTGTTTGAACGTGGCCTGAGCTGTCTGGTCCGTGTGAGAGTGTTTGAACGTGCGCCGGAGCTTCCGACCCCCAGTGTCAACCCCGTTAGCCGGTGAAATTAGCCCATTTTTGTCCTGGTGATGTTATTGACTTTACCCAGAGTTATCCAGTGTGTTTGTGGAGTTCACAGAGTTGGGGAAATCGCTGCGACCGGTTAACTTGTACTTTTTTATTTAGCGTGCCCGCACGGATGTCTTGAATGAAAAGATGGTTGAAGTAACGTTTTTCTCCCCACACCCCGCCTATATACACACTTGCTCACTTCTGATTGGTAGTTCCTGAAACTGTCACTTTGGAACAAGGTTACGGGGTGTTCGGCAATGCCGTTGATATCGCGTGTTGTATATTTCAGCACGCCAGCGCTTTTAACATTCCAAAAACATGCAGAAACGGCCTAATTTCCCTAGAGGGTGCTGCAACCTATGTCACAGGCATTCTCTTTCTCGGAATGAAAACGTAAGTGCAAGACAACACAGAAAGCAAACAACAGAGCCGGAAACAACCGTAACCTTTAGTAAAGTCGACCAGCCCATCGAACTTATGAATGAAAAGTGACCTGCTTTGTTTGGGGAGATTAACATGAACCTACCCGAAACATGAACATGTTTTAGATTTTATTCTCTAGTTTGTTTTCCTCTATTCTCACACGCTATCTCCCATCCCCAGGTGTTGCCAGTGTTCGAAACTTTCTGTGTGCTGTCTCATCATGTGGCGTGTCGATAAGCTTGGGCGGTCTTGATTCAAAATGTACATTACTTTGCCTCACTACATTAGGGGAAGGAAAGGGCGGTCAGCCTACGTACCTAATAGCCCCATGTTCCGGCGCCCTTGATTCTGATGACCATATGATCCTTAAATTGGGGAAGGGGGGGGGGGGTAGGAATTCAGCTAATGGTGATGATGATGATAATAATAATAGTAATAATACTAGTGTTAGTTATTATTATTAATATTGCGTAGTTAAACAAGGTTTAAGTCTGTTGAACCGTTTCCCCTAGAAATTTAAGTTCCACCTTCCACAATTATTTCCTTGTCGGTGCGCTGTAAAGATGGTGAGACCAGGTCTGTGTTCTTGCCCATGCTAAGACACAGATATTTATTAATTTGCTAATTTTCCATCCGGGGTTATACCATTTTCGATTATTTCATTGGAAATTTGTTTTAGGTTATTTATAACAGATCAGCACGATTTGGATTCTTTCAGTCCTTACTCGCATAGTAACTCCCGTGTAGCCGTTATACGGGGGCCCTAATTATAACCTTTAGAGATTTAACCGAATGTCTGAGATTTGCCTTGTTGGTTTACCATCGACATTTGAATTTGTAATTCTCAGAATGGTTTGGTAAACCTTTCGGGAGCGGCTTAAAAGGGACAAACTAAACTGCTGGTCGATCTGTTTTGATTCTAACCCAAGACATTGATCATGGACGAGATCAGTGAAGCCAAGGTGGAATGGATGACATGAAGTGATAGTGATGATAGTAGTGGCAATTATGATGTTAGTATGAACTGAGTTATCTTTCCCAGGTATTTGTCTGGAAGCAATTGGTGAAGCCAAGGTGGAATGAATGACATGAAGTGATAGTGATGATAGTAGTGGCAATTATGATGTTAGTATGAATTCTGTTATCTTCCCCAGGTATTTGTCTGGAAGCGATCGGTGAAGCCAAGGTGGAATGGATGACATCCAGCGATATACAGAACTCCGACGAGGAAATTTTCAACCACACTTCCGTGCTGCCTATTAAAGGTTAGTATAGACGCGGAGCTGGGGTTACATAAAAGTAAAGGACACATAGGGCATATAGGGCTAGACATTATTTTATAGACCAATCAGCACAAGATGGAGAATTTTGTGTAGCATCACACCGGTCGCCTTTACTTTCCGGGATTGCGCCCAGTACCCACTCAAGGCTGGGTCGACCTGGGAGCAAAGGTCACTGGGGTTACATAGCCGTCTTTACTTCCCAGGATACACCCCATTTCGGTTTCTGATATCATAAGTCAATTATAGTGGTTCGTAGGCGTTTGGGTTGTCGGGGAAAAGAAAAAAAAAGGGGGGGGGGGGGGCGTCCACTCCTATGGAACATGTTAAGAGACAAACTTGTTAGTTTTAGAAATTTTCTTGTTGTTTTAGATACCTATTAGCGATGAAATATATTGTCACAGGTTGCGAGGCCTAATTTTTACGACTCTAGAGTTTAAATTTTAGTCTTAACATACCAACCACCTCTGCTAAGAGAGACTGAATACATATATTATGTTCCAGAGTGTGGCGACATCCATTAGAAGTTGCAGGTCTAGTGCAGGTCAGGAATCCCATCAGTAAAGTGAAACATGTGGTGCGCAATATAGCAGACGCACCACAAATACCGGAGTAGGAATGTTTGTTGATTGTTACCTAGGCAACGTGCTTGTACTTGTGGCGGCGGTTATTCTGAAGTAGATTCCCTGGTGGGAAGATAACTTGCTAAATAAGATGTATATATATCAGAGGAAATCTTTATAAGATTGGTTTACCGTCTCTCTTCCATCATGTGTGGTTCTTCTCTAGTTCTCAGCAGTCAGTTTTCTGACATCATTTGCCTCCAAACATCTCGCAGCTAAGACCACGAATTGCCATCTTCCTTCCTTACATCTAAACACGCTGTAGCTGAGGGCTTGAATAACCATCTTGCTTTCTTTACATCCAGATCTCCCCTAGCTCAGAGTTAAATCACCATCTCACATTCTTTATATCTAAATCTGGCATACCTAGGAGCAGCAACCGTCATCTGCTTTCCCGTATATCTAAATCTGGCATAACTTGGAGCAGCAACCACTATCTGCCTTCTCTTATATCTAAATCTGGCATAACTTGGAGCAGCAACCAACATCTGCCTCCCCTTATTTCTAAATCTGGCATAACTTGGAGCAGCAACCACTATCTGCCTCCCCTTATATCTAAATCTGGCATAACTTGGAGCAGCAACCACTATCTACCTCCCCTTATATCTAAATCTGGCATAACTTGGAGCAGCAACCACTATCTGCCTCCCCTTATATCTAAATCTGGCATAACTTGGAGCAGCAACCAACATCTGCCTCCCCTTATTTTTAAATCTGGCATAACTTGGAGTAGCAACCAACATCTGCCTCCCCTTATATCTAAATCTGGCACAACTTGGAGCAGCAACCACCATCTGCCTCCCCTTATATCTAAATCTGGCACAACTTGGAGCAGCAACCACCATCTGCCTCCCCTTATATCTAAATCTGGCACAACTTGGAGCAGCAACCACCATCTGCTTTCCCGTATATCTAAATCTGGCATAACTTGGAGCAGCAACCACTATCTGCCTTCCCTTATATCTAAATCTGGCATAACTTGGAGCAGCAACCACTATCTGCCTTCCCTTATATCTAAATCTGACATAACTTGGAGCAGCAACCACTATCTGCCTCCCCTTATATTTAAATCTGGCATAACTTGGAGCAGCAACCAACATCTGCCTCCCCTTATTTTTAAATCTGGCATAACTTGGAGTAGCAACCAACATCTGCCTCCCCTTATATCTAAATCTGGCACAACTTGGAGCAGCAACCACCATCTGCCTCCCCTTATTTCTAAATCTGGCACAACTTGGAGCAGCAACCACCATCTGCCTCCCCTTATATCTAAATCTGGCATAACTTGGAGCAGCAACCACCATCTGCTTTCCCGTATATCTAAATCTGGCATAACTTGGAGCAGCAACCACTATCTGCCTTCCCTTATATCTAAATCTGGCATAACTTGGAGCAGCAACCACTATCTGCCTTCCCTTATATCTAAATCTGGCATAACTTGGAGCAGCAACCAACATCTGCCTCCCCTTATTTCTAAATCTGGCATAACTTGGAGCAGCAACCACTATCTGCCTCCCCTTATATCTAAATCTGGCATAACTTGGAGCAGCAACCACTATCTGCCTCCCCTTATATCTAAATCTGGCACAACTTGGAGCAGCAACCACTATCTGTCTTCCCTTATATCTAAATCTGGCATAACTTGGAGCAGCAACCAACATCTGCCTCCCCTTATATCTAAATCTGGCATAACTTGGAGCAGCAACCACCATCTGCCTCCCATTATATCTAAATCTGGCATAACTAGGAGCAGCAACCACCATCTGCCTCCCCTTATATCTAAATCTGGCATAACTTGGAGCAGCAACCACCATCTTTCGTCCTTACCTCCAAATCTCCCATAGTGCCAATCACTGCCACATTTGAGCCATGGTAATGCGTTCATGCCAGTCTGATGGTCATGCATTTTTATCGATTGGGATTTCTGGTCGTCCCTGCTTAGTAGTTGTACCAGGAAATGTGCTGGGAAGTAAAGACCGTCGTATGATATTGTTTGTATGACTCATCGAATACCGATATGTTAATAAAAACTTTGCGGTTTCAGTGAAAACATTTGTTAGATACTTTTTCATAAATCGACCTTGGCTCCCAGGTCGACACAGCCTTGAGTGGGTACAGTCCCGGGAAGTAGAGGCGGCCGGCGTGATGCTGACCACATCACCCATCTTGTGCCGATTGGTCTATAAAAATGTAGGTCTAGCCCTATATGCCCTATACGCCTAAAGGCGTGGAAAAGGGTCCTTTACTTACTTACTTACTTTACATATATTAATTACGCGTCAGGTTGTGGTAAAGGTCTCAACTTGTTTATTTTTTTTTACTGTCGTCCTCGACAAATACAATTTATATGTTCTGTGTTTGTTTGGTTGTTTCGTTGTCTGCCTGAAGTCAGTTCGTACACTGATAGATAAATCAATGGCATGCTTCGCCCAACGGCGTTGTCAGTAAACCAAGCTTTCTAATTCGTTTCCCCAAAAGTGTTTGGTCTATGTAAGGACTCTCTTATAATTAGTATTATCTTGTTTTTGTTATTGATGTGTTGAGGTTTTATTTATGTTTATATTTTTGTGCAATATATCCTTGTCATTGAGAGTTAGAAAAAGAATTCTTGCTTGCTACATACATCCAGTTTTAACATATGGATGTGAATCCTGGACAATCGGTAGGCAGGCCAAACAATTTTTGGAGGCCTCAGAGATGTGGTTTTACAGAAGAATGCTTAGAATACCTTGGACAGCCAAAAAGAGCAACCAAGAGGTTTTAAAAGAGGCGGGAGACCGAAGACAACTTATCACTGACATCAGAAGGAGACAGTCATCATTTTTCGGCCATGTTATGAGAAGAGGGAAAATAGAACATGTTGTGACCACTGGAACGATCTGTGGAAGGAGGGATAGAGGAAGACAACGAGAGAAGATGCTTGACAGTCTTGTTGCATGGCATGGAGGTGTGTCGGCACACGAACTGATACATGCTGCAGGAGATCGCGGATTATGGAGAGGCATGATCGCCCACGCCAGTCGGCAAGGCACCTGATGATGATGATGATATTTTAAGGTGTTAAAGGTGTTGTAATCTTCTTCTCAGCATATTTTATGTGGGATTTTTTTTCTACGCTTATTTCACTCTCATCCTCTTCCTTTTCTTCTATCTTCATTTCCAGCATTCTTCCTTCTCCTCCTCCTTCTGCTCCTTGTTCTTTAATATTATTATCTTTTTTTCTCCTCATCCAGCGTGTCTATTTTACCTTGCAGCTCTAGGTTAAGAAGAGACGCCTGACTGGAGCTCTTACTCTCAATGTGTCATTCAGTTCACAACACTCCATCACACTATCCCAAACGTAAAATAATAGCTAAAGCTCTTTACGGGTTGCTGTCTCGTGATTATTCTCTGACATGACCGAACCATTCTGTAAGGGTTGCTGTCTCGTGATTATTCTCTTACATGACCGAACCATTCTGTACGGGTTGCTGTCTCGTGATTATTCTCTTACATGACCGAACCATGACAGTTGAACTCTTTATGTTTCTTTCCCAGGTGAGAAACAGATCAACGACGAGGGCGTCCTCCACTCAGGCTCCCACTACTTTCCCTTTGAATTTACCCTACCACAGAAGCTTCCTTCTTCGTTTAAGGGCAAGCATGGCCGCCTTCGCTACTATGTGCGCATGTCTGTCTACACACAGGACATGTTCTCGCAGTCTGGACCGCACACGGAACGCATCAGCAAGTTCGCTGTTATAGGAGCTCTGGACCTCAATCATGAACCAGACGCTTCGGTGAGCAGTCGTTTGTTCCCGGAAAAAGAGTGGGGGGGGGGGGGTTGGAGGGGGTGGTTTGGGAGGGGTGGTTTAATGAACGAATAGCTGGATGTATGGGTTTGGGGATGGATGTTTGGTGAACGAATGGCTGGATGTATGGGTTGGGGATGGATGTTTGGTGGACGAATGGCTGGATGTATGGGTTTTGGGGTGGATGTTTGGTGAACAAATGGCTAATTGTATGGGTTTGGGGATGGATGTTGGGTAACGAATGGCTGGATGTATGGGTTTGGGGATGGATGTTTGGTGGACGAATGGCTGGATGTATGGGTGGGGGATGGTTGGTTTGGTGGATGAATAGCTGGATGTATAGGTGTGGGTGGATGGTTTGGTGGATGAATGGTTGGATATGTGTGTGTGTGTGTGTGTGTGTGTGTGGGTGGATGGTTTGGTGGATGAATAACTGAATGTATGGGTGGGTGTGGATGGTTTGGTGGATGAATGGCGGGATGTATGGGTGGGGATGGGTAAAGGATGTTTGGTGGACAAATGGCTGGATATGTGTGGGGGGGGGGGGGGGGTGGATGGTTTGGTGGATGAATGGCTGGATGTGTGTGTGGGGTTGAATGGTTTGATGGATGAATGGTTGGATGTATGGGAGGGGATAGGTGGTTTGGTGGATGAGTGGCTGGATGCATGGGTGGGTGATGGATGGTTTGGTGGATAAAAGGCTTGATGTATGTATGGATGGTTTGGGGGACGAATGACTGGATGTATGGGTGGGTGTGTGATGGATGGTTTGGTGGATGAATGGCGGGATGTATGGATGGGTGGGGGATGGCTTAGTGGATAAATGGCTGGATGTAGGGGGGGGGGGGGTGGGTAGATGGTTAAATGTTTGGGTGGTTTGAAGTATGGCAGATAATGGGATGAATGGTTGGACGTTTGAGTGAATAGTTAAATGTTTGGGTGGTTTGATGAATGGCAGATAATATGATGGATGGTTGTGTATTGTCTTGGCACTGATGATACTGATAGGAGCGGTGCTATATAGGAATAAGGAGGATATTTGTGCTGGTAAAGGAGATGACGATGATAATTATGGTTATCATGTCTCGTGTTTCCTGTCTATGTTTCTTAAATAGTCTTTTGGGCAGTTGTATCATAGCCCATGTTATTTTGTGCTAATGAAAGCTTTTGGTCCGCAGCCTTCGTTTTGACATTCGTAATTATGATTCATTAGAAAGCTATTTAGTTTTATTTCTTGTTTGTTCTGATGCTGTTTTTATTATACTTCGTGTTGCCTGTTGCCTAGCCTGTAGCTTAGAGTTCAGCAAAATATACACACAGACACACGCGCGCGCACACACACACACGCACATAAGCCTGCGCGCACACACAAACCTCACACGATTTGATATATTTCAGCAGCAGATAAAGTGGATTACAACTCCCGCAGGGCTGTAAATGAAGTTACCCACACGTAAAGCGTCTTTTGGCGGCTTGTTTGAGAGCAAACGGCTCTCTCCTGTGCCAACAAATGGAATGAACATTCTTCATCGCTTGCGGCGAAAATATGAAAGTTTCGACGCTAAAATGCCGCAGTTCCTTTTTACCTAAGGCTTATTATAGTGTGTGATAAATTACCTGCTCCGTTTTTTTCTGATATCGTTCTTTTTGTACAGCTGGGAAGAATCGTCAAATATTGTCTCGTTTTTTTTAGGGGGAGTTTGAGGGAGGGAACTCGATCCAGACTTGCAAGTGTTCACTGAAGGTAATTATTCCCGACTTGGCCGCGAGTGACCCCTTGGCAATCAATCTCTAGTGTCTTAGCTCAGAATATATTGGGGCGTCTGTTATATCACACCGCCTCTGATTGTCAAAGTTCATGATTTTTCTTTTATGCAAGGCGTTTCGGCAAACGGACTTTTGTTTTATGTTCCCCTTCTTGTCATCATCATCATCATCATCATCATCATCATCATCTCCTTCTTCTTCTTCTTCTTCTTCTTCTTCTTCTTCTTCTTCTTCTTCTTCTTCTTCTTCTTCTTCTTCTTCTTCTTCTTCTTCTTCTGTTCTTCTTCTTCTTCTTCTTCTTCTTCTTCTTCTTCTTCTTTTTTCTTCTTCTTTTTCTCTTCTTCTTCTTCTTCTTTTCTTCTTCTTCTTCTTCTTCTTCTGTTCTTCTTCTTTCTTTATCTTTCTTCTTCTTCTTCTTCTTCTTCTTCTTTTCTTCTTCTTCTTCTTCTTCTTCTTCTTCTTCTTCTTCTTCTTCTTCTTCTTCTCTTCTTCTTCTTCTTCTTCTATCTTCTTCTTTTTCTTCTTCTTCTTCTTCTTCTTCTTCTTCTTCTTCTTCTTCTTCTTCTTCTTCTTCTTCTTCCTCTTCTTCTTCTGCTGCTGCTGCTCTTCCTCATTACCGGCTTCTTCTTCTAATTTGTATTCACGCCATACCTACCATCCCGCCCTATGTACATCGCAGTTACCACCCTGTCTTGTGGTGGTTCCACATTCTGCTCTGCCTTGTCCACTTGTCACTGATAATCCTGTCCTGTTGTCCTGTCACAGCTGCCTGTAGAGAACGACACCTTCGAGACGGTGGGCTCCTGGTGCTGCCTCTCCGGCACCGTCACAGCCATGCTGAAGCTAGACCGCAAGGGCTACACTATCAAGGAAGCCATCCCTGTCTATGCTGAAATCAAAAACCTCAGCACTAGAAGAATCGCTTCTACCCAGGTCTCGCTTATACAGGTGAGTACGGCAGTGTGTGTTTTCTCTTTCTCTATCTGTCTCTGCCTGGCTATCTATCTATCTATCTATCTATCTATCTATCTATCTATCTATCTATCTATCTATCTATCTATCTATCTATCTATCTATCTATCTATCTATCTATCTATCTATCTATCTGTCTGTCTGTCTGTCTGTCTGTCTGTCTGTCTGTCTGTCTGTCTGTCTGTCTGTCTGTCTGTCTGTCTGTCTGTCTGTCTGTCTGTCTGTCTGTCTGTCTGTCTGTCTGTCTGTCTGTCTGTCTGTCTGTCTGTCTGTCCGTCCGTCCGTCCGTCCGTCCGTCCGTCCGTCCGTCCGTCCGCCCGCCCGTCCGTCCGTCCGTCCGTCCGTCCGTCCGTCCGTTCGTCCGTCCGTTCGTCCGTCCGTCCGTCCGTCCGTCCGTCCGTCCGTCCGTCCGTTCGTCCGTCCGTCCGTTCGTCCGTCCGTCCGTCTGTATTTGTGCATGTAATCTGGTAATCCTAGTTTCAGCTTCATAGCAAACGGGTCACCCCATAGTTGCTCCGCTCCTGTGCCAACGAAAAATACACGCAGCCATTTGTACATGTGCTGATGGTTGATATTGAAGCCAGGCTTCTCAATCTTATGTCGGTGTAAACAGTCTATTGTGAAAGGGTCTCCCATTAGAACTGATATGTCATTGGAAAAATGTATGTAAGAAATTAGGCCAAAAGGGCTGAATGTAAGACGGGCCTGCGTGCTCAGTTTTTAACCCTTTGAAAATAAAGTTTGTTGGTTCGTTGATGGATACAAATATCAATGTGTTACATGCAGAACAAATCAATCACACTGGTCTGCAGGTTTTCTTTGTATGTTTATCTACCAACACTCGTATTTGTATGTTTGTCTACCAGCACTCGTATTTGTATGTTTGTCTACCAGCACTCGTATTTGTATGTTTGTCTACCAACACTCGTATTTGTATGTTTGTCTACCAACACTCGTATTTGTATGTTTGTCTACCAACACTCGTACTTGTATGTTTGTCTACCAACACTCGTATTTGTATGTTTGTCTACCAACACTCGTATTTGTATGTTCGTCTACCAACACTCGTATTTGTATGTTTGTCTACCAACACTCGTATTTGCATGTTTGTCTACCAACACTCGTATTTGTATGTTTGTCTACCAACACTCGTATTTGCATGTTTGTCTACCAACACTCGTATTTGTCTGTTTGTCTGCCAACACTCGTATTTGATTTATTTCTAGACTAGTTTATTCAAGTGGTAGTGTGTGGTTTAGTCTAACACTGAAATAAAAGCCTTATGTTTTACACTGGTATGTATGACCTATTTATGCAGTTACATAAGACTAATTCTACACATGTGTGTGTGTCTGTTCCTACCTTGGTACTTATGAAGAATTCCAGAGAAATTTGACTGAAAAGGTCAACAAAATGGGGAAGCAGAAAAACGTGCACAAAACAAACAACGTAACGTTTCGGCCGGGCAGCCTTTGTCAAACTACACAAACATAACTACGAGGAGAGGAGAGTATATAGATCTCTAAGACATGACGTGAGCAACGTTTAAAAAAAAATGTGATGTGGAATAAATGAAATAAAATAAAATAAACGAATCTTAAAAAAAAAATACACACACACACACTCACGCACGCACGCACACACACACACACACAACACACACACACACACACACACACACACACACACACATATATACCATATATATATATATATATATGATAATATATATATATATATATATATATATATATATATATATCTTGGTACATTTGGCGTATTTCTACAATGGTATGTATGTCAGTTCCTACTTGGGACATATGATGTATTTCTTCACTGGAATTTTTACGAAATCCGGCTCTATGACATATCTCCACACTGGTAGACGATTCAATTCCTCTACGTCAATGCGTTCTAACCGTCCCTGCTGTTTGTATCCTTTGTCTGCTAAAAGACTCCATTTTGCATTATAAGATGCACATCTTACTTTCTCTCACGCCATGATCATCTTGTCTTTAAGAGGACCACCGAAAATAAGACACGGCTGCTGCGAAGCGCCACCTGACTGGTGGTGCAGCTGACTAGTTCGGCACAGCCGGAAGTCATGGGCGTATTCTGATTTTGGCTCTTATTGGCTACATTCTGCTTCCGGTATGTCAGACTACTTCCGGGACAGATTGGCAGCCATGGGTACTGTACCTATAATTTAACTTCCGGTATGAAAAATATTTTTCATTGATTGAATAATTAGGAGTATAGTACTTCTTCTGTGTATCTGTCATTTGTCTTACTTTTCATTTCTTTTAGCATTTATGTTTTCTCTTTACAGAGCCCCCCCCCCCCTTCTTTTATTACCTTTTTTTCCCAGTCTAACTGCTTTATACTGTACTTTGTGTTTCTTTGTTTTTGATTCCTGTGTGTCTCTTTCGAGGCGCTACCGTTTTGAATTCTTTAGAAATCTTCTTGTCTCAGTGGCACCTTCAACCAGATCTCAGTGGCACTTTCAAGCAGATCTCAGTGGCACCTTCAAGCAGATCTCAGTGGCACTTTCAAGCAGATCTCAGTGGCACCTTCAAGCAGATCTCAGTGGCACTTTCAAGCAGATCTCAGTGGCACTTTCAAGCAGATCTCAGTGGCACCTTCAAGCAGATCTCAGTGGCACTTTCAAGCAGATCTCAGTGGCACCTTCAAGCAGATCACAGTGGCACCTTCAAGCAGATCTCAGTGGCACCTTCAAGCAGATCTCAGTGGCACCTTCAAGCATATCTCAGTGGCACTTTCAAGCAGATCTCAGTGGTTTTAGAACAAAGGTTTCTACTGCTTGGTGGTAATGTGATTTGCACCGTTTGGTTTACGAGTGCATTGTTTTCCAAGGCCTTGTGATGAACTGACATAAAAACGTTAAGCATAACTGATCGGCTCTACAAGCACAAAACTACGACGAAATATACGTGGCAGCATAGTTAAACAAAAGGATATTTTACAACATACTAACATAAAGACACATCTCATGACCTTTTTAAGTTTTATGTCCAGGAGTCACCTTAATATCCATATATACAGCAATATAACATAATATCCCTTATTGAGGAGTACCCCTTGGCTTTGAGAATCTCTTCTTCTTCTTCTTCTTCTTCTTCTTCTTCTTCTTCTTCTTCTTCTTCTTCTTCTTCTTCTTCTTCTTCTTCTTCTTCTTCTTCTTCTTCTTCTTCTTCTTCTTCTTCTTCTTCTTCTTCTTCTTCTTCTTCTTCTTCTTCTTCTTCTTTCTTCTTTCTTCTTCTTCTTCTTCTTCTTCTTCTTCTTCTTCTTCTTCTTCTTCTTCTTCTTCTTCCTTCTTCTTCTTCTTCTTCTTCTTCTTCTTCTTCTTCTTCTTCTTCTTCTTCTTCTTCTTCTTCTTCTTCTTCTTCTTCTTCTTCTTCTTTCTTCTTCTTCTTCTTCTTCTTCTTGTCTTCTTCTTCTTCTTCTTTCTTCTTCTTCTTACTTTCTTCTTCTTCTTCTTCTTCTTCTTCTTCTTCTTCTTCTTCTTCTTTCTTCTTCTTCTTCTTCTTCTTCTTCTTTTCTTCTTCTTCTTCTTTTCTTCTTCTTCTTCTTCTTCTTCTTCTTCTTCTTCTTCTTCTTCTTCTTCTTCTTCTTCTTCTTCTTCTTCTTCTTCTTCCTTCTTCTTCTTCTTCTTCTTCTTCTTCTTCTTCTTCTTCTTCTTCTTCTTCTTCTTCTTCTTCTTCTTCTTCTTCTTCTTCTTCTTCTTCTTCTTCTTCTTCTTCTTCTTCTTCTTCTTCTTCTTCTTCTTCTTCTTCTTCTTCTTCTTCTTCTTCTTCTTCATCATCATCATCATCTTCTTTCTGTCCTCTCTCTCCTTCTCATCCAATTATCTTAACTAAGTGTTTGGGGAGATAAGGATCTTCTGTATGCTTTGTTGCCATGCTCTGTGTAAGTTGATCTAGGATTCTCTTAGGTTGTTTTTGATGCTGCCGTTCTGTGTTTCGCGTGGTCTTCCCCTTGTTAAGTCTTTATTATGTTACTTCGCTGTGGCTCTCTGTGGCAGCTGTTTTTAAGACATTCTCTTCAGGTTGCAAAACAATGGCACCTGATGCTCCTGAATGGTTGGTTTCCTTTTAACCAAGGTACATCAGTTACAATGCTAATTCTTACACTGCGCAAATTAGCACTCTAGTCTCAGGTTAACCACATATTCTTTTTTGTATGTTTGTCATAATGTGGGATTATCCATGTTTGTTTTTATGTCTGTGTATAACCTGTTGTGATACACTTGACAATATTTAAGAAAATATGCGATGCAATATAGTTTGCAATATTTTGTCCTCCTTATTCTCTCTTTTCCCTTCTTTAGTCCTGGAATGCCTCGCATATGGGGAGAGCACTCACATATTTACAGACCAATCGGCACTAGGTGGTTAATGTGGTCAGCATCACGCCGGCCGTCTTTACTTCCCCAGGACATTTATCCTGGTACCCATTTTAGTCTACATCGACCTACGAAACCCCATACCATCATAAAAATCCACGCAGCCAGCAGTGGGTTTCGATCATGGTACGTTGGAATTACGAGTCGGATCGCAAGCCATGGACGCCGCCAACATCACACGTGCTATCTTTAATTTCCATAAGATTACCTGGTACTTATTTTAGGCTGGGCAGACCTAGAAGCCAAGGTCAGTTTTGTTTAAAAAAAAAAAGCCACTCTGGTGGATTGGAACCCAAGACGATGGCACCAGCAAGCGAGCGTTTATCAGCAATTCTAGGGCCACTACCTTGGCCAAGAATCACCCCCTACTTCCTGAACTCAACAGAACGTCACCTACTACTTCCTGTACTCAACAGAACGTCACCTATTACTTCCTGTACTCAACAGAACGTCACCTCCTACTTCCTGTACTCAACAGAACGTCACCTACTACTTCCTGTTCTCAACAGAACGTCACCTCCTACTTCCTGTACTCAACAGAACGTCACTTCCTACTTCCTGTACTCAACAGAACGTCACCTACTACTCCTACCGAGGCCGATTTTCAGAGTCCACCACGCTGGTCACAGTTCACAAAGGCCGCATCGGGCCGCGAGGCAAGCAGACCTGGAACCGGGAACTGCTGAGTGTGCCCACGGTGCCGCCGTCACACCTCCGGGGCTGCAAGATCATCGACGTCCAGTACAGTATAGAGGTGGGTGTTCTGTGGGACGGCCTGGTTGTGTGCTTCAACCATCTCAGATACTCGTATCAGTGTATGTTTCTTTAAACGTTTTGGACACTTATGTTCCTTTATGTTCCTTCAGCTACATTAGACATGTTGTCTGTTTATATTCTTTGAGCTACATTAGACATGTGTGTCTGTTTATGTTCCTGCCTCTACATTAGACATGTGTTTCTGTTTATGTTCCTTCAGCTTTATTAGACACGTGTGTATGTTTATGTTCCTTCAGCTACATTAGACATGTGTTTCTATTTATGTTTCTTCAGCTTCATTAGACACTCGTGTCTGTTTATGTTTCTTCAGCTTCATTAGACACTTGTGTCTGTTTATGTTCCTTCAGCTACATTAGACACTTGTGTCTGTTTATGTTCCTTCAGCTACATTAGACACTTGTGTTTGTTTATGTTCCTTCAGCTACATTAGACACTTGTGTTTGTTTATTTTCCTTTAGCTACATTAGACACTTGTGTTTGTTTATTTTCCTTTAGCTACATTAGACACTTGTGTTTGTTTATGTTCCTTCAGCTACATTAGACACTTGTGTTTGTTTATTTTCCTTTAGCTACATTAGACACTTGTGTTTGTTTATGTTCCTTCAGCTACATTAGACACTTGTGTTTGTTTATGTTCCTTCAGCTACATTAGACACTTGTGTTTGTTTATGTTCCTTCAGCTACATTAGACACTTGTGTTTGTTTATTTTCCTTTAGCTACATTAGACACTTGTGTTTGTTTATGTTCCTTTAGCTACATTAGACACTCGTGTTTGTTTATGTTCCTTCAGCTACATTAGACACTTGTGTCTGTCTATGTTCCTTTAGCTACATTAGACACTCGTGTCTGTGTATGTTCCCCCAAATACCTCATCCACTTGTGTCTGTGTATGTTCCTTCAACCATCTCAGACACTTGTGACATGTTCATACCCTGTCAAGTTCGTTTTTTTTTTGGGGGGGGGGGGGGGGGGGGGGGGGGGGGGAGAATTCTAAAACTCCCCTTGCCGATGAATTCAGATCTAGTTGTCATCATCATCATCGTTGTCATCAACATCATCATCTTTGTCATCATCATCATCATCATCGTTGTCATCAACATCATCATCATCTTTGTCATCAACATCATCATCATCATCGTTGTCATCATAATCATCATTGTCATCAACATCATTATCATCATCGTTGTCATCACTGTTGTCATCAACTTCATCATCATTTCCGTGTTACCACCCCCCCCCCCCTTTTTTCCCATTATTTGTGTCCATGCACTATTGCCAGGATGCTGTTTATTATATCATCATCATCGTCGTCATCATCATCATCATCACATCCGTGTCATCAGCACCATCATTATTGTCCATACAATATTTTCAGGTTTCTGTTAATCATATCATCATTATTATTACACTAACCATCATCATCCTCCACAGCTGTGTATCAAACCTAGTGGAATCGCCCGGAAAGTGAAACTACCCGTTGACATAGTGATAGGCACTGTGGCCTTGAAGGAGCAGGAACACAAGGTCACCTGTCACCCCCTGCTGTCACCCGAGGACGCCAACTTCCCATTCCCGTTCTTCTCTGCCAGTGACGACAGCCAGGTGTTCCTGTCCGACCTGTCCCTGCACAACATGCTGCCTACCGCCCCGCCCTGGGAGGAGAACGATGACATCCCTTGACAGCAGCTGCCGCACACTAGTTATTCTGTGAGTATATAAGTGTGTGTGTGTGTGTGAACAGCAGCTGCCGCACACTAGTTATTCTGTGAGTATATAAGTGTGTGTGTGGGTGTGTGTGTGAACAGCAGCTGCCGCACACTAGTTATTCTGTGAGTATATAAGTGTGTGTTTGTGTGTGTGAACAACAGCAGCCGCACACTAGTTATTCTGTGAGTATATAAGTGTGTGTTTGTGTGTGTGTGTGTGAACAGCAGCTGCCGCACACTAGTTATTCTGTGAGTATATAAGTGTGTGTTTGTGTGTGTGTGTGTGAACAGCAGCTGCCGCACACTAGTTATTCTGTGAGTATATAAGTGTGTGTTTGTGTGTGTGTGTGTGAACAACAGCAGCCGCACACTAGTTATTATGTGAGTATATAAGTGTGTGTTTGTGTGTGTGTGTGTGAACAGCAGCTGCCGCACACTAGTTATTCTGTGAGTATATAAGTGTGTGTGTGCGTGTGAACAGCAGCTGTCGCACACTAGGTATTCTGTGAGTATATAAGTGTGTGTGTGTGTGAACAGCAGCTGCCGCACACTAGGTATTCTGTGAGTATATAAGTGTGTGTGTGTGTGAACAGCAGCTGCCGCACACTAGTTATTCTGTGAGTATATAAGTGTGTGTTTGTGTGTGTGTGAACAGCAGCTGCCGAACACTAGTTATTCTGTGAGTATATAAGTGTGTGAACAGCAGCTGCCGCACACTAGTTATTTTCTGAGTATTTAAGTGTGTGTGTGTGTGTGTGTGTGTGTGTGAACAGCGGCTGCCGCACACTAGTTATTCTGTGAGTATGTAAGTGTGTGTGTGTGAACAGCAGCTGCCGCACGCTAGTTATTCTGTGAGTATATAAGTGTGTGTGTGGGAGGGGGGGGGGGGGTACAGCGGCTGCCGCACGCTAGTTATTCTGTGAGCATATCAGTGTGTGTGTGTGTGTGTGAACAGCGGCTGCCGCACGCTAGTTATTATGTGAGTATATAAGTGTGTGTGTGTGTGTCTGTGAACAGCGGCTGCCGCACGCTAGTTATTCTGTGAGCATATCAGTGTGTGTGTGTGTGTGTGTGAACAGCGGCTGCCGCACGCTAGTTATTCTGTGAGCATATAAGTGTGTGTGTG